>OU015493.1:148717505-148780005 GCA_907164885.2 Dolomedes plantarius
TTTCCTGTTTAGCGAGCTGTCAGGAAAATGTAACGAGAAGGAAGTTTCGTGATAAGCTATGAATAAAAGAGATTTTGGTATAGGGATCATCGAGAAAATTTTTGAAAGGTAAAAATTGTGCTGAAATGATGTCAAATGTTAGCCGTGCACGAGACTGAACAAACTATGATATGGATTCTGTATTGGATGGTTTGTTGAAAGAAACAAAGAAAACGATCTTGTTTAATTTCTAAAAATGTGGCTGCGAAAGAAACTAAAAAACATACTTTATAAAAAATGTAAATGATATATTACGTGTAAAGATATGCAAAAGAGTCAAAACTGAACAAACATCATGTGTAATAATATCCAGAGGCGCTAAATTGAGACGTAATTTCCACAAGTAAACTCATCTTAATCAGAGCCCTGGTTTATATTTTAGTTCAATTTTCAATGTTTAATATCAACAATCATTCTGAAGACACACAATGTACAGTAAGATAAATATACAAGAACCACAAATGTAAGTAATTAAAACTAATTTAAATGATATATTTAAAATAAAATTATTACTAAAACAGTATGGGAGAGAGAAAATTAATTCTTAGAGTAAAAAATATTTATCTTTATTTGAACCTGAAAATTTTATGCAATCCAATTTTTCAGTCTTCAGGATACAGATTTTCGGTGTAATCGTAAATAAATATTAACCCGGTTATCCATATGTATACAATTAATTGGTTTAAACTGTTCTAACTCTTTCCTTCATCTCTGATTGTTTTATATTTAGAGTCTATGATTTTGCAACTCTTTTACATTTATAGCGATATTTTGTAACTAATCTAGTACGACTGTGAGGTGTAAACATCCAGCATTAGCTTTCAAGCAGCAGCGTAGTTCAGAGTCGTTACTATCCATCCGACTCCATTCTCTATCTTAAGGCTGCTATGTACTAACCCCATTGGATTCGCTCACCTCAATGTTAACCTATGGAGAAAATTTGTCCACGGATTGCGGACTTGAATTGCGGACGTGAAGATTTAAAAGAAAAAAATTGTACTCCGTCATAGAGAAAGAAATTTTACATTTGTGTACATTTTTCGTTTTTTTTAAATGCAATTAATATTTTAAAATTTTAATTATTCGGGGTAAAATCTGGTATAGTGTGTTTTAGACGCTCATAAATTCCTTCAGTGGAGGAAATTTATATAACGAATCCTGTAGCGCTTTGCAGAAAAGTTCAGGCTATCTGATAATACCAATTTTATTTGATTATCAGCATTTATGTACCTGTAAATAGTTGATAAAAGTATATTTTAAATAAAAAATTTGAGGGCAGCGCTTACCCCTATAGAGAGAGAGCCATTGCAATCCCTCAAAATGTCAATCCTAAGGGGGGGGTGGAATTCTAGAACTGTCAACTGGACGCCTCCCACCACAAGAGTCTGCAAGAAGAGGAAAAGGGAAATACGATTTTTTTTCTTAGTACATAGCAGCCTTAAGGCTGCTGTCCCTTACTAACCCCATCGGATTCACTCGCCTCAATATTGACCTATGCAGAAAATTTGTCCAATGATTGCTGACTTGGATTTAAAGACTTGAAAACAATTCTACTCCTTAACAGATAAAGAAATTATAGACCTTGGGACATTTTTCGTTTTTTTAATACAAATAATATTTTAAAATTAAAATTATTCAGGGGGGGGGGAAATTTGGTCTAGTGTATTTTAAACGCTGATAAATTATTTTGGTGGATGAAATTTATAAAATGAATCTTATTGCAAGGTGCAGAAAAATTCAGGCTATCTGAAAATACCATTATTATTGGATTATCAGCCTTTATGGAGCTATAAATAGAAGACACATTTTCTCCATACGTTAACATTGAGGTGAGCGAATCCTATAGGGTTAGTACACAGCAGTATTGAGGCTTCAGTGTAGTAGCCATATTGGTTTCGAAGAGAGTAAGGCTAACCTACAGAGCAAAATTGTCCAATGAGTGTCGACTTAGATTTAAAGTTTTATTTTTTATTTAGTTTTATTTATTTTTATTTTTTTAACGTAGGATTAAATTCCTCCATAGCGGTCCTCCGGAACGCAAAATTTCGGACGCCAAAACCGGCCGTCCGTATCTCGAGATAATTTTGGCACCGTGCCAAACCCAATCTGTATCACTTGGACAAGCAGTAAACAGTTAAACAGAAAAGTACCAAAATGCGTCAAAATTTTGACTGACACACATACACACACACACACACACACATATATATATATATATATATATATATAATATTTATAGATACATATATACATAACACATACATACATGAATACATACAAAAGAGGTAAGCAATGATAAGTAATCCTACGTTAATAACTCGCAGTAGTTTCGCTAGAAGAGACTACCTGATTTTTTTTTTAAGTTATACTCTATAATAGAGAAAGAGAATACTCTGCTAACTTATTCCTTTTAAAAATTGCGTCCATCAAAAAGAAATTATTTGCATTTAAAACACAGTAAACCAAATCCCCCCTGAATAATTTTAAAATATTATTTTCGTTTCTTTTAGAGAATCAATAAGATTCCCGGCTAAAATATTTCTTTCTCTGTGATTTCTTTCTCAGTTTAAAATAAATTTTAGATACAACTCGACAATCTTAAGAATTTTTTTTCTATAGGTTAAAGTTCAGCTGAGCGAACCCTATAGCACTGCAAAACAAACAGCCTTAACATAGATACACCAAATATGATATCATGAATTGAGTGTCGCATTAATTCAGTCTATGAAGGTGCACAGCTTTCATACCCGTACCTGAAATAAATTACTTTCTCTGGGCTCCCCTAGGGGCTGGCTGCTTATTTAATGGAACAAAATGAAAGTGTCTCAGCCAGCTGAATGGGATGGAGGTTCCGCCATTTTTGATTTGTGTTATTTACTTTGCAAGAAAGTCTTAGTGCAAACTATGAGTATTGAAGTTAGATAATTCGATATTCATTGTTTGCTTTTAAAGCGTTCAAAGTTGCCTGTATGAATCTATCATCCAGTGCACATATAAATGTATCAATTTTAATCAACATATTCTTGTATGTTTCGTACATATATTTCTATAAATATAGCCGTTTGTGTGCATGTGTTATAATAATTGCTGAGCCCAGGCCCTGATTTTCCATTAAGCCCTGTAGGCCCAGGCCTAAGGGCCCCAGAATGTTGCCCCCCACAAAAAAAAAATATTTTTATTTAAAAAAATTCCCAATTCAATTTTTTTTTTACCTTTTTTAATAGCAATTTTTTTATATATCCTTTTAAATTTGATTGATTGGTTCATCATATGTATAGTTACATGTATAGTTCATCATATGTATGTTATAGTGCATATAAGGGATTAACAAGTTTTTCTGGTTGCATTGTATTGGTGTTTTAATGATGAAGTTAATATGTTGTATTGCTTTTTGTTATTTGATAATGTTCTGGGCTTCTACGCTTCAAATAGTCAATTCTTGGTAAAATGGTACTTTCACAATGATTCATGATTATTTTTTTTATGCGTCAATTTTGGAAATTTTACACCCACATCAGTGTTAGGGGGCCTCCATCCCTAGTTGTGTCTATAGTCAAGAATTTTCTAAATCTGGCCCTGGCTGAGCTGTATCACTCTATGAGCAAGTATTCTACAAATTCAATCTACAATTTTCATTTTTTTCTACAATTTTCAGTCTTTTCTACAAATGCAATGAAATTATTAACTGTCTCTTTAAAAAAAAAAAAACTCTGTAAATTTGGCTGAAATTAAGTATTTTCCTACTCATTATTCAGATTTATCCATAATGGTATGTTCGCAAAAGCCTTCCTATGTTATGCATGAAAGGTAATGAAATGTATAAACTTTAAAGATGGGGAAGCATTGGGATCTAACTTCCTCGAGACGGCTTTATCAATACCGAATGAGTTGCAAAACACTGCATGAACAGGATTAATACCAAGGTGATTATAACCATAAAAATTATCCTGATTTACGTTATCTTGATCTTTAATTTATGCAAGAGAGAAACATGTGTAATCCAAAACCAGTTCTAAGAAAAGAAATGACCATTGTGCTTCGATTTTTAAAACCGGATTTAACGTCTTAGCGCGGAAACGGATTTTCTACCTTTGAAATATGATTACGTTTTCCCTGATTACTCACTGGGAAGGCTTTGAGGCGCAGATTTCAATGTCATAAAAAGCACAAAACTTTGAGAAGCAGACGTGGAGTAATTAAGCCGAAAGTATTGCCCAAATCGACAATTAACGTGTCGGAAATGTGTCTGGGGAATGTTTCTTTGAAAAATTCTCGTGTCAGCTGTATGATGACAGTAGAAAGAAAAAAAAACTTCGTTATAAATCAATTTTCTGTGCACCCGTCCGTATAGAGTTTAGAACTTAAGAAGCTCTCGTATTCAGCTATTTCGTTCCCTACAAAAACTTTGTGAATGCAGTCGGGCATTCTGATATTTCAGAGACATTCGGGATATGAACATTCCAAAAAATTCGAATTGAGAAACTAAAGTGTTTCCCGAGGTAAGATTCCCAAATGTAAGATATTACTTGGAGAAGAAACAAAGAAATATGTTGTTGTTGTTGTTTCTAATGCTACTTGGCTGGAAGTTCCAGACCAGGTGCATACAGGCTTTGGGCTTAACTGTGCGGCTCCGGTTTTTTTTTATATAGCACCACAAAGGTCAATGTCCTTCTTAGCTATTTGCCACCTCAATTTTGACAAATCACTCTCAAGGGGATATCTGGGGGATCATACCCTCTCCCACCCTCTCGGACATCATAGAGGGACTTTCCGGTATACGTATTTAACGTGCCCATTTCCGGTCTAGACACGGAGGTATTTAATGGCTGGCTTCGGGATTCGATCCGAGCACCCTCAGCACCAAAAGCCAGCGCGTTACCACAAAGCTACCTTGAGCCCCACAGAGAAATATATTTACAGATACATGTCAGGTACATGTTGCAATGTACTGGGAGCACATGTATATCCTCTACTTTAGGCGATTCCAAATGAGCTTGCATTCTGTACGGTGGGGAATTCCTTGTTGCCAATACACTCTGAAAACCAGTACACGTGTCCATATAGCATGGTATGTTATTTCCATGGAGGACTTCCGTCTTGAAAAAAACTTGTTACAAATAATACACCTGAAATCTCTATATCCAACTCAGGATGCTGTTATTTTCCCCAATACACATGTTTATAAAAATATTGTTTAGGGTTCCGTGATTTTCTGCATTTTTATGACACAAGAATGTAAAAGTTTTTCTTTTTTTTTAGCTATGATTGGAAGCACTGCACAGTAGGGCCTAAGATTTTGTTGATTTTTATGAGGATGTATGATAATGCCATACAGGAGTTTTCAAGTGTATGTATGAAAGTGATTCTTTTTAATTGATGAAAGTTTCGGATTCTTCAAATTAATAAAATTTAATGAAGGCTTAAAAAAACTTTTATACATAAGAAAGAATCGCATTAAAATAACGCTAAGTGGGGAAAAGTTCGTTAAAAGAGGGAAAAAAATAACTTCTTAGTTTTTGTAATTTTTGAACTCAAGTATATGTGTAATTTTCGGACATAAAATAAGAATATGATATCTGTGTAAAAAATTGACTGAATTTTGAGTAAGACAATTAAAATTGCGAAATTAAAATGTTAATTTGTAATTTTAAACTAAAAAATATGCATAAAGTAAGTAAATCAAAAGCAAAACTTTTTTTAATATATATCTGTGGAATATTTAAATGACATTTATAAATTATATCAAGAATCACGAGTTAAGTTTTTTATGTACACTTAAGAAAAAAAGATTTCATTTCGTTATTAAGAATTTTCTTTGTATATACGCCACTTGCGAGTTATTTGAGTTTGTTTAATATGTCTTTTCTCTACGTGGTATTTAGAAGCCTTGATTTTACAGAAAAAATTTCCATATTCCAAAACATTAATGGTTTTAAAATTGTAGTACAGGAAATTATTAGAAAAGTTATTAGTTGTTACAGGTTATTTGTCAGTGCAGCACATTACTGACTTTTCAAAAGTCAGTATTTTTTAAGTGGTAATGTATGCATTTCAATGGTGCTAGAAATGTGTCAGCCCAGTAATTAACTGCAACAATGTTTCAATTAACCTCACTCAAGGCTAAGAATTAATGTTTCCTCTAAGGGAAGTACTCTAGATTGTTAAAGATGCAAAATAGCCTTCTATTATCTATTATTTGTGTCACACATCCAATACACGTATAACAAAAGATACCACAGGTTTTATACCTTTGATACCTGCTAGTAGGCAACTTCCGATCTCTATAACTTTCTGAATAGCTTAAATATATGAGTTAATCTAATTTATTTAAGACTAGCTGAAAGTTTTAAAATTTAAAACTGTTCAAGACCATATAATTCAATTCATATAGTTTATGGTCGTCAGGATTGTAGAGAGAAGTGAAGCTGATTTTTGGATATAAAATAAAGAAATCTCATATCAGAAAGCAGAAGCCTATTCTGTGGAGTATATGATAATTATATTTAATATCAAGCATTTTTTTAAAAATTTATTGTTAAACAGAAACATACTTGTCAGACAAAAAAATGAGGATTAGGGGCCATATTAAATCTGATAGCTTTATATACCCAAGTGAGTAACTTGAATGCCTCTCCCATTTTTAAAATTTTTCATAATCAGCTATATGTAAATTAATTTCTCACTAAATCTTGCACTTTAATTTATATAAACTTTACAATTTATAGGAACTCAAATATAAACCTGCATATATGGTTGTGTTAGGAAATATGTGTATAAGAAATTAATTTTATACATCAAATCCTGAAATATATATAATAAGATCTTTCCTTCTGAGTATAATACAATATGTAGACAATCCTAAGAAAATATCCGTACTTTTGGATTAACTAAATAGAGTCAAATATGGAGACATCGGTTTGCCATTGTAATCGTATGCCACAATATACAAATGTGAGCTGTACTGTTCACAAGGCTTGAGGTACTAACACCGTTAGCCTAGTTCAGCTTGAATAAAATGATTCTCAAAAAGTTAATCTGTTCTGATATATTGCAGTGAATTTTGGAACAGGCTGAAATCATGTATAGCTTTCATTCATGGAATCCTCATGAGGATTCATCTATTATGAAGATAGAATAGAGGCAGGCAGGAATTTTGTTCGAACAGTTATTTTAAATACGTTTCATTACGTTCAAGCCCACAGTATTGATATACTATCACAAATTGCCATACAAAATATAATATATGAAATATAATCAAAAAGTATCACAAAAAAAAGAATGTAGAGGTAGAGAATGTAAATCTGACAAATTAATTGGCAGCCATACCTCGTACATTCTCATAACTGTGAGTAGAGTATGTGAAGGTACTAAAGTATGTAATACTCGCGTACAGACATTTATGTTCAAGTATACATTTATCCATATTCAGTGTTGCATCTAACAAAATATTTCATTCAGTTGTCCTAGCAAATATCCCCCCCCCCTTTTTCTTATCACGTGTTTCTTATACGCGTTGGAGGAGATGCCTCGAATGATGTATGAATGAAATTGCGACGAGAGACACGTGACAGCATAAGAGGATGCGTTCACTTGCTCCGTGATTTTATTGCTTTAACGCTTAGCATTCTAATTGTCTCATTGCGTCTTCGAGAATGCTGTCTTGAAGCTGTGTGGTAATCTGGCAACGCTTTACTTCGGCGTGAAGGACAGTTCTAGGCTGATTCAGTGCCAGGCGAAAGGTTAAGGCTAAAGGACTTTTCTCCGAACGGGTGTCTTTTTATAAAACTTGGAAGAGGTGTAAATTGGATTTTCTCTTATTTATCGAGCTTAATTTCTACCTTATTTGAAGGAGAATCTGAATTTTTTTCTCTTCTTATTGAGCAGGGGTTCCGTAAATTCCTTCTACATCTACAGCAATCTTCTCGTTAGTTTATTAATGGTTTCTCTCGCCACTGACGTTTACATTCAGTCTCTAGAGCTATCAGTTTTATTTTTAGACAATTTACTCGAAGAATCCTACAGAATGTCAAAATTTTCAAAATGCGTTTTATCAATTGTAATAATAAAATGAAATATAAAATTTTTTATTTTTGTGAAGATAATGTACATACAGTATGTGAGATTTACATAAAATGTACAGTACATAAAATATACCCTCCCTGATTCATGAAGGTTAAGGTGGATGCCTCTCGGGAGTACCTCTGCACCAACCACCAACATGAACTGCTATCTTCGTTCCACGCAAAAATTAAATCGATATACCATATTTTCCGGACCATAAGACGCGCCTTTTTACATAAAAATAAATTGACTTAAAATTGAGATTCGTCTTATGATCCGAAGGTAACATTAAAATAAAATGAATATTTTATTATACATATCATATATATTTATTATATATATTATCTATTGTATTTGTTATACATATTTTTTATTATATATATTTTTTATATTTATCAAGTAGGAAATTGAAAATATCTTTATATACATAACAAAATACAAAATATGTTTTCTAAAAATCCTCCCATAAATTTGAAGGGCGTCTTATCGTTCAGTGCGGTGCGTCTTATGGTCCAAAAAAATGGTATATATATATATATACATACATACATACATACTCTCTCTCTCTCTCTCTCTCTATATATATATATATATATATATATATATATATATATATATATATAATATTTATAAAAATTAACTGAATAAAATTTTAATAAAAATTAACTGAAATTTTAATTTTCTCCTATTTTTAACTATGAAAATGTCTCCTATGAAAATGTGTGGAAATTTCATAGATTTCGCAATAAATGGTAGATCTGTAAAACTATCTATCCTTTTCTTAAACACTGTTAAAGGCAAAATATTTTATATAAAAAAGGCTTTAATATTATTTAAAAATGTGTCGCAAAATTTATGTCATATATGTTTTATTAGAGTGTAATAGCCTTCAATTTTAAATTTCAAGTCTTTAAAACTAGCTTTCTTTCTTAGAAGCTACGTGGATCAAGTGCCATCCACGTGCCAGTCGGCCGCTCACTATTATCTTACATTCGCTAGCCAATAGCTATTCTTGGTTGGCAATTTTTGGTTGGCTTTTATCTCTTGACATCAAAAACTGTTTTTCTACGCCTCAAAACTCGAAATGAGAGCCACAGAACAGCGTTCATGCATCCCAAAATTAGAAGGTGAATTTTGCTTCAAACGTTGTGAAAATTAGTGATCTCACTTGTCAATTAAATCTTGAGAAATTTATAATTGAGTGTTAATTTACCACAAAACGTTAATTTATCCCTATCTTATAGCGTGAATCTTGATTCAAACGTTGTGAAAATTAGTGATCTTACAAACAAATCTCACTTGTCAATTGAGTCTTCAGCAACTTATTACTAACAATATTAGAACCGGAATTTATCAAGTAATGGATCCCTGAATTTCAGTATTTCTGCAGGAAATTCTTTCGATTTCGAGCGTCGCGCGCACCACACCTGAGCGCCGACTAATCTCCACGCCGTTTCGCTGCCGGAGTGTTCGAGAGCCACACTTTCGCGAGATATTTTGGGTAGCGCATCCCTTTGTTCGCCCCCATGAGGGTATTACTTCCTCTCTCCCTTTCACTCTCTAGTTAGAAGAAAGGGAGTGAGTGAGAGGGCAAAAAAATTAAAAAATAAATAAAAAGATGTCTCTGTGGGAAGAGGAAGAGAGCCGTTCTAAAAATAGTTAGACCCCCGTCTGTTGCATCGTGTCGGTTGCTACAAAAAGAACCGGCACTGTTGGTAAACATTTGAGATCGCTTTTGACAAGCATTTGCATGCTGCGGCAGACTGTTGATTCTGGGGCAAAAAATGCAAGGACATACAAATTTTCCCGTGCCCTAAATCTTGTAGCTTAGTTTCCCACCTTCCAAAACATTTTGTTTTCATATCTTTTTTCCTTATAGTTTTAGATCTAATGTAGAAATCCATATTGAACAGATACTGTGTACGTAAAATTAAATAAGAAATAATTATTTTTTGCAGAATTGTGTCATGAACAGGCAATTCAGAATGTGAAAATATTCCGCTTAAATTTAGTTATATAGTAGAACTATTTATAAAATTTCAGAGTGTTGGATAATGGGGAATGGTAGGCTTTGACTCAGAAGAAAATTTGGACTAATACTGAATATATTCTATACTATCGTTGAGTGAAATATATTGTCAGCATTAACAAGATAAGGTTTCTAAAGTATTCTTTACCACACTGTTGATATATCGACAGTATTCGCCCTCTACTTACAACAAATATTTTCTTGTTACTATCTACCAAACTGTAATTCAACTGTTGATTTTTTTCTCACAACTGGGCAATACTTCATCGAGGAAGTTTTTTCGTTCGAAAAGTTTACTGTTAAGGGCTAATATTTCACCAGTATCTGCATTTTATTTGAAATATTTCCAAATGACAGATAAGGTTAAGAAAATTTTGCATGGGAGATTTTTGTAGTTTCTCTCTACTAAGAGCTGCACCCGACAAATACTTTTCGTGCAAACGACAGTGTTACGAATTCATTTAATAATAATTTCAAAAGCTAATGAGCAGTCGTAATGTATTTTTATATTTGATAACAGTGTCCAGTTGTAGAGAAAGTAACACAAAAATAAAACTTTAAAAAAAAAATCCCTCTACACTGCATATTGCCAGTTATAAACAAGAAAAATTAATTCATTGAGACTATAAATAATTTTGAAATAATTCTGAGGCCACGTTTCTGTTGTTTAACATTATGTGACAAAATTCATATTACCTGCATGAATAAAATTACAAAATTTCAAAATATCACTGATCTGAATCTTGAGGAATATTCTGACTGAATCAAATTATGAAATCATAACAACACGAGTGTAAAAAAAAATGTAATATTTTTAAATAGACTTTACTAGCACTTGTAACCCTTTATTAGGATAGAGATCATGTATTGTTCAACATACACATGCTTTCTGATCACATTGGGGTGTGGAGAGCACATAAATGATCGGGAACTTGTAATTTTAGATAAAAACTTGTGACGGTAATTCTCGTTTGCGCAAGCACAATTTTTCAACGAGGAAATCAGAGTTAAATAATTTCCTGCTTTACTAAACAAAGTTAAATGGTTCAAGAAGATAGTGATTTCTAACAATGTTTGCAGGGCTTTCAGTTTGAGTTCTTAACTAGGTTACGCACGTATTCTGTAAGTGCAAATAATCTGCATAACCTATTTGAATCCCGGGGAGAACAATTCATTGATTGGAGTCTCTTCGTGTGATATAATTTGATATGAAAGTATGCAGGAATTTTTCCTTCGATGTTAGGTCAGGACCCCGAAACCTTGCGCAAGTAACACACTTTGGGTTATGAAATTGCACCCAGGCATTAGAATATTTTAACTGAATGGCCCGCTGCGCGTTTACACAGTCCATTATCTTAAACGCATTGTGCATCTGACCTTTGACATGATTATACTCTCCGTTTGGTCAGACGCTGATTGTCCAATTCGAGTCAATCCACAGCTGGAGAGGTCAACTGTGAAAGCTGTAACAGTCGTGATCACCGCACCCAAAGGGTGGTGTAGATCCAACAAGGAACACAATGGATTTATTCTCGGGATTTCATTATTAGATCAATTTTATTAAGATAATGTGATTTCCTGCTTCAAGCGATTCTTTTCCTCCTGTATTTATTTTTTCCCCTTTTATATCAAATATAATGTCACGAATGAGGAGTTTACATTAGCTTCATAATGCTTTAATTTTTCATGATATTAAATTTTGCGTTTGAAAAAAAATTTAGCCTCAAAAATTCCTCAAATTGTTGTATATTATATATACATACACAACTAACTATTCATTGGAAATAAAACAGAGATAGAAAAGATGAACGAAAATCCAGATGCAACTATGCTTTCTAAATTCTTGCTGTTAAAACAGTTTACAACTAGCAAATAATACAGGCTCCGAATTTCTGATCGTGGAAAACATAAACTTCAAAACAACAGAGATAAATCCTTTGAATAAAATTTAAAATCAATTGTCATTATTTTTAAAGTGTTTTGAAAAGAAACAAAGCGTATTTTATTTTCAAAACAGTAAAACCATTTGTATTCTAAAATCAAGCTATTTGATAGTTCCGGTAACTTGAGAAGAAGCTATTGGTTAAAACTATATACATAAAGAATGTAATGAAATCTTTGCGTGGAAGACGGAAGAATAACAGTTTAAAAAAAATAGAAAAACTGGAGAGAAAGTTTAAAGAAAGTGCTGTGTTTCCATTTTATATTTGACGGCATGACACCGTTTCCTCGAAACAGAGCTATTGTTGGCGCGATGTTAAAAACAAGTTTAAAGGAAGTTTACTGCATTTTATTAAGAGAATTCTGTAGTTCAAGTCAGCGAATCCATGTGCAGTAAGGAATTTTGGGTGCGTATTCAGGCTACAATCAGTATTTGTAATGGTTTAAAATTCTGTTTAAGACCGCTGAGTAGTTGCCATGTTGTATTCCATGTGCAATAAGAAATTTTGGGTTCGTGTTCAGTCTACAATCAGTTTTTGGAATAGTTTACAATTCTGTTTAAGACTGCTGAGTAGTTGCCCTGTTGTATTCCACGTGCAATAAGAAATTTTGGGTTCATGTTGAGTCTACAATCAGTTTTTGGAATAGTTTAAAATTCTGTTTAAGACTGCTGAGTAGTTGCCATGTTGTATTCCATGTGCAGTAAGAAATTTTGGCTGCGTGTTCAGTATACAATCAGTTTTTGGAACAGTTTACAATCCTGTTTCAGATTGCTGAGTAGTTACCATGTTGTATTCATTCACTTCAATGCTAACGTATAGAGAAAATTTACCCGATGATTTTCGACATGGATTTAAAGATTTCTTTTTAAAAATTATAACTACGTTATAGAGATAGAAATGTTTTGCTCTGCTGCCTTATTCCTTTTAGAAATTTCATCCACCAAAGGAAATTGTTCGTTTAAAAACAGTATACCACATTTTTTTCCAAGAATAATTCAAATAAAAAATTTATTTGCGTTTTTTTCAAAAAATTGAAAAGAAACCAGAGTAAAATATGACTCTCTATATCACGTATCTTTTTTGATGCATGAATACTATTCCCAATTTTTTAACCAACTTTTTGAAGGAATATTTATTCCTTTCTCAAAAAAAATCGGAATTGTAAGAAGTTTATCGATTCCAATCATCTTTATCTCTATGGTGGTTGATTCTTAGAAATTCTCAATAGGAGATTGCAAAGAGCAGAAGTGCATACTTTGCATTTTTTGCTCAACTTTAATATAACTTTTATGCTCTTTATAAAGTAGGTATTAAAATTCAAAAAAAATTTTTAAATAATTAAAATTATAGTATTAAAATTTTTTTTCGTCAGATATGAAAATAAACAGTAAGCGAATGATTTCGTTAGTAACATTCACATTATGTTTTGTCAAAAAATTTCCGTTGTTTTCTTTTAAATTTCTGTAAGAGATAATTTTTTAGCTAGGGTTCTTGTCCACTATGCTAAAAAAAAATTTTAAACGTTATAAAAATATACAATTTAAATTCCCCTGTAAAGGTTAATGTAAATAAATATCGCTCTCTATTGAGAACAGTCTTTCTGGTTCATTCACATAATTTGGGTTTGAATGTGCCAAAATTGATGTTTTAACGTAGGATTATGTTCCTCCATAACGATCCTCCGGAAAGCAAAATTTCAGACACTAAAACCGTCCGTCCGTACCTCGCGAGTTATAATTTTGGCAGCGCGCCAAACCCAGTCTGTATCGCTTAGAAAAGCAGTAAAAAGTTAAACAGAAAAGTACCAAAATGTGTCAAAATTTTGACATACATATATGTATATATATATATATATATATATATATATATATATATATATATATATATATATATATATATATATATATATATATATATATATATATATATATATATATATATATATATATATATATATATACATACGTACATATATATAGATACATATATACGAGTACATAACACATAACATGCATATACATACAAAAGAGGTAAGCAACGATAAGTAATCCTACGTTCATAACCCGCGGTAGTTTCGTTAGAAGAGGCTACCTGATTTTTTTTTTAATCCTTTTTAGTTTAAAATACTTTTTGCTCTCGTACACACTACAGATGCGCAGAAATTAAAATCTGGCATTAAGACCGCTCTGTAGCAGCCATACTGGATTCGGTCAGCTGAATGCTGACCTATGGAGAATATTTTTAAAAGAATTAACGAGTTGGATTTAAACATTTTTAAAATTTGTTCTTTGTAATATAGGAAGAATATTTTTGATTTGCTGTAATGCATTTTAGAAATTTCATCCATCAAAGGAAATTATTTGTTTTTTAAACGCAGTATTTGGCACATTTTACCCGAAGAGTTCAAATTTAAAATTATTATTTGCGTTTCTTTTAAAGAAAGCATAAGAAACCTAAAAGTAAAAGTACCTAAGAGTAAAAAATTTCCTCTCGGCATTATGGAGTAAGGTTTTGTTTTTTTTAAATGTGTAAATCCAAGTCGACAATCATTGGAAAAATTTTCTCCATAGGTTAACATTGAACTGAGCGAATTCGATATGGCTACTGTACCATGCAGCCATAAGTATGATAGTATAATTTAACATAGTATAATAAACAAAATAAATATAAATTTGATTTAAGTTTCCAAGGGAGTTTTTTCTGAATATTAAAAAAACAAACATCATGCTGGGGCTGAATAATTTTCTGACAATATTTTGATGAAATGCATGTATGCTATATGTCGTTTGTGTCTTGGTCATCTCTCAAAATAAAAAACAAAAAGCTTCAGATACTGAACTCGATGGAAAAGCCTGTAAGTGGATCCTTGTGGCATTTAACTTAACTTCCCTAATTCCATACAAATATAATAACTTCTACGATTTAAAACATAATTTGAAATTTTAATCTTAAAACAGGGAAATTTTCATAATGAGGTCATCTTTATGTGATGTTCACATAAGTTCTTGATGTAAGAAAACGGTCCATATTCCATAGACCAGTAAATCAATCCACCCAACCGTTTAAATAAGAAAAAAATAGGAAAAAGAAAAAAATAAGGAAATATAAAACTTTTCCCATAAAGTTTTTCGATAAGGGAAGAGAGTCTCAAAGCTATCCTATAAGTGACGTCACATACTCGTATCTCCAGAACTGTCAAGAGAGTATTTCGTAGGATGGCACGTGGGCTCAATGAGTCACACGTGTTTCAGGTTCAAGTGGAGGTTTATCTTCCTTCTTACAATTTATTTATTTATACATTAATAAACATAAAGTGGCAGCTCCATCAAACCCGGGCATTTCGTGAGGACGCCTCTGTCGGAGAGATATCTAATTTTCACCAAGAGTTTGAGCGTTCTTTGAATGAAACCTCCGAAGATATTTTTGTCACGTTATCGAAAATGGGGAGCGTATTGTAAAGTATCTCTTGCCTCTAATGTCTAGGAAGAAAATAAGGTGTCACTGTCAGGGACAGCTGAAGTCATGATTCTATTTTCGACAACATAGGGAGAGAATAGACGAGCCAGTCAATCTTGACACCCCGCAGACTAACAGAAATACTTAAATTTGACGTCATTGAATGAACGTTATTTAAAAGAAAATTTCACTTTCCTTTTTACAAAATGTCATATAGTTGAACAATTAAACTATTATCGAAATGAAATGAATTAGAATTTTTTAAGCTGAACCAGAAAAAAGCGGTCTCAAAATATATACGAAACAACAGTTTTTGTTCCAACTTTTATTAAAATCCGTCTAAACTAATAAAATTTGAGCCTTATAATATTTTGCCATGTATGGATGTAGAAACGTATCTCTAATCCTAACAAAATTTATACAACATGGTTTATTTTTTAATATAAAAAAAAATCATTTCCACAGTGAAAAGGCATCTGTTTTATAGCGAGTACATCTATTCGTTAAACAAGCTAAAATTGAAGAATTAGTAAAACAAACCAACACTGTTATATACTACATACCTGGTCAGGTTTTCTCAGGAACGCAACTTGCAATGTATTACATTAGTGTCTCCTATTACTTCATGAAATATCTCTTAAAAAATTCGACGGCTCCCAAAGTCTTTGTAAAAATCTCTATAGGATAAGAATACAGATAATTGAAAACCTCTCTCTTTCTCTCTAAATCATTAAACTGCAGTTATGACTTAAAGCCATAGCAAATATTTTTAATGTTTCGCTTGTAAATTAACTGATAACATAATTTTACAAAAGATATGGGATGATGCTTATAATTTAATACGCATTAAACTTCTGCTCTCTTTGTTGACACAAATTTAATATCGGTATTTACAGTATTTTTTGATAAAAATATAAATTACATTTTTAAAATCGTAAATAATATCAGGAAAAAATCTGTTTGTTTATTATCCTAACAGTTTAAAAGATACATTTTCATTAAATCTAAAATGCGTAAGAAAACTAAAGATAAATGGATTTACATTTTCAAAGTTGGTTTTTTTTTAATATTGACAAAACCAACAAACTAACATTATCCTGGAGCTATATAATTTTTCTGGCAATATTTTGATGAAATGCATGCTATATGTCATTTGAGTCTTTTTCATCTCTCAAACTAAACATTAAAAAACTTCAGATACTGAACTTGATGGAGAAGCCTCTAAGTGGATCCTTGTGGCATTTAACTTCACTTCCATCTGAGCCCTAAAATCCTTTATAGCGTTATCTCTCCTCACCCAAATGAGACATTTCCAGCGCTGCCCGAGCTTCAGTTGATTTTTTCACCCGTGTCCTGACTCCCACGAGATCCATTTCTTTCAACGTTGAGTAAAAGCTGTTTAAAACGTCCCATTCCATTTCCCCCTCCACTTTGACCTTAGAAAAAGAGATTTACCGACTTATGGACCTGACATACAGATGACATGGCAGATAAACTTCGCCTACGCCATGCCCTGAGCTATACCATCCTCTCCAGCAGAGAATAATTCATAACAATTGCTTAAATGAGCTACAGATACAGAAAATGGAGTACTTATGACTAATAATGGAAGGACTGAGGCATTTTACCAGTCAGAAGTAAATAAACAGTTCATTTCTTATGAACTCCCTCTGAAGTGTTATAATGCATACCGACAGTGATAAACACACATTTACATTTGGAATAACACGCTATTTTCTGTGATTTGATGCGTACAAAAAGTCGACCGGTTTCGCATCGGAACTACAAGTAGGTTACCCAATACCACAAACCTAGTAAAAAAAAACAGCTCTTTAAAACTAGTCACTGCAAAATAAACTCATCTGACCCAGAACCAGAGAAAGTATTAAAATGGGAAGCTCAGTGTTAAGTGAGTGTTTGCATTTAAGTAATAAAAAAGAGGATCATGTAGCTCGGCCTGTTTCTGTTATTATTTGGTCGATTTATAAAAATGAGTACACTGCTAAAGGACTTACTGTTTGTAAAGACTTTTTTATGATTATTAGTTTTAAGTTTTTCGCTTTCGATTTCTGATTGCTCTCGTATAGAGGTTATAATGTTATCATGGTCTCTAGTTTTGACTCCTCTTGCGTGCGTAAACAAGTAGTTTCATCATTTTATATCTATCAATGATTTTTAGAAATTTAAAATATAGATGAAATTATATGAAGTTCCATTAACGCAAGAAAATGTAATAAAAACGCGTATGTTTCCAAGAGAAAACTAATTAGAATGAAGCTTAACGAGTTGGGTTTGTTGAGACACAAGGATTAATTTGACCGGGACCTCCGAAGATGATTTATAAATTGAAATCCGCGTAAAAAATCCATGAATAGGAAATCATGCACATTTACGTTAAAATGTCTTTGGCCTGAACATATACGATTTAAAAATACAGTTTACAGTTAAGCTGGATATATATATATATATATATATATATATATATATATATATATATATATATACACAATGGAACCTCGATATTTTCCCATTCCCCTTGAACCTGCTTAACAATCCCATGCTATTATTAAATCGAACCTCGGTATATCGAAATCCTCGATAATTCAAAGTTTCCTCGTTCCTCTTGAGGTTCGATATATCGAGGTTCCACTGTATATATATGTGCGTGTGTTCAGTAGGGCAGACTATGAAGATCTTTCAATATCTCCTCGGACGTAATAGAATTATTTTCTGTTCGAAATTTTGTTTTTGTTTCCTACTCGGCGTACTGGACGACATTCGCCCATCCACATTGTTGGCTACTTTATTATGCGGACACCATATGGGTGAATCAACAATGCTCCCTATGAGTGGATTCGATATCCACCATATTTAACTGTAGGTGAAATGCTCTTTGGTTTCATCTCCGCCATAGGGTGAAGACAAATTGTTTTACGACTATCTGAGTCAAAGAGGATGACTTTGCTGCCATCAGTTAATAACATATTTTCCCAACTATCAATGCGTTTTTTGATGAACGTTTTAGAAAAGAGAAAACGCTTCTTCCTTGTCATCTTCTCTAATATATGGCTTTATCCTCGGTACACTGCCAGGATAACGAACACCTTTTAAAACATTTCGACCACAAACACGTTTACTTGTTGATTCAGCAATTATTTCAGCATAGGTTTGGGCACTCGTACAAGGAGTTTTTCGCTGTTGTGCAACAATGCCTTGACGATCTCTGTCAGATAACTTTTTTGGGGCGACCTGAACAGGCTATATTGTTTGCAGTTCCATGGACTTCTTACCTTCTAATTACACATCTAGGAGTAAAAAAGCATTTTCCTTCTTCTTATGATGTCGTGATAACTTTTATTTTCAAAATGTAGTGTAATAATACGTTTCTGCACAGTACTGGAGAGCTCAGCAGCACAATTAAGTTAAGAGTCAATAGTCGAAAGTGAAGGGTTCAAAATAGCTAATGAAGCAACTCAGAATCTAGTTTATTCGATGACGAAAAAACTCAGAGCTATTATTTATGCCAATGGATTACATACGAGATACTAATAACTTATGTATGCTATTAAAGACCATGAGTGTACAAATACGTTTTGTTCTCCTAAAATGTTATTTCCTCTTCTGCCACAAGTCAAATATTATTTCACTGTTTTTTCTCCATCAAACAGCTATTTAAGGATTAAAAAACTGATTTGTTGTTTAACATTGTTGTTGTTGTTGTTATTGTTGTTGTAGTTGTTTCTAATGCCCCTACCGGGATGGGGTGCGGCTCCGGTTTATAATGGCACCACGAGGATTAGAGCCCGATTTAGCCAGGTACCATCTCTATTTGGACCGAGCAACCCGAAGGGCGACATCTTGGAGAATCGTACCCTCTCTCACCCTCTCTTACCTCATAGAGGGAATTTCCGGTCTACGGATTTAACGTACCCATATCTGGCCTAGACACGGAGGTGTTTAATGGCGCTTATCGAGATTCCATCCGAGCACCCTCAGTACCAAACAACGACGCGTTACCACTAGGCTACCCAAACCCTGTTTAATATAGTAGTTAATTTTACTTCCTTGAAAATATATGAAATATATTCCCTATGTGCAAATATTTGTTCACCCTCTGTAGATATGTTTAATTTAAAAACCAAAACTTTCCAACAAATATTGTTTTAGTTTCTGTATCAACAAGTTATGTCGTAACTGATTAAGCTGAAACGAAGGGCATGAGGAATTTAATTTAAAGGTATTCAATTAAGGTTATGGGCCTAAAAACAGTTCATGGTTCTTTAAGGTTGCTGTGTACTAAACCTATTGGATTCACTCACCTAACTGTTTACCTATGGAGAAAATTTGACTACTATTTACAGCTACATAAATGCTGATGATCAAATGAAAAGGGTATTTTCAGATATCCTGAACTTTTCTGAACCTTCCATCAGGATTCATTTTATAAATTTCGTCCTCCAAATAATTTATGAGAGTTTGAAACACACTATACCAGATACTTCCCTCGAATAGTTTAAATTTTAAAAGATTTTTTGCATTTAAAATAATGCCCCAAAGTGTAAAACTTCTTTCTCTAATACGGAGTAGATTTTTTTTTTAATTTTGAAATCCAAATTGGCAATCCTTGAACAAATTTTCTCGATAGGTTAACAATAAGGTGAACGAATCCAATAGGGTTAGTACAGCAGCCTTAACGAAATAAATTTGCTACACGTCAACTTACCAATAAATAACGTAGAATCATGTTTTATGTTGAAAGAATCCTGTTTTCGGATTTTAAATATCAATTTCATGAGACTAGATGTATGATGAAAAGAGGAATACGTATAATGACGTCAAAAGACATTTGAAAAGATTCACATTTTTTTCGCCAACGCACCAGGCAACATGCTGCACAAATGTGTTTATGCTGCACAAATGAAAGGCACCATTTTGTTTAACTTGCGTGACAACAAAACAAATTGTTGTATTTAGGGTTCAGTTGGAGAAAAAACAAAAGAGCTGCTCGCGCGGTGAGGAAGTAAACAAAACACCGAGGACATACATTTAGTGTTAAAATGAGAATGAACAACGCCCACTCATCTGTCAAAAAAGTCAGTTTTTGTTATGGTCCAACTCTGAAGGGTGTAACATTAAAAAAAATAATAATTCTTTAACGAAACTATAAATCAAAAAGGGCTTTTTCATACCATTACGAGTTCATACTAATTTAAAGTCATCGATGTGGAATGATGCAAGAAAGAAAGAGTTGAAAATACAACAAAAAAAATGTATGAAGAACATGATGTCTTGGAAGGTTGGCAAAATCCTGACCGATTACTGCCTATTTGAAGTACATTTTCTTTTCGTTTTTGCTATTGGCTAAATGGACATTCTGTTTTGTTGGCAGCTAAACATCTCACGCTCCAGTACCAACGATTGAAAATTATGTGACTTCAGGATGATGATTCTTATTTTATAATCTTGGCTCGATTCACGGTGCATGTCAGTGGAGTAGCACTGTATTCAATGGGCTTATTCATTTTTCTCATTTTTCCTTCGCAGAAGTCCGTGAAAGCGTTATTTTGAAGAGTAAATAACAGTGTACCGCATGGCTGTCATTTTTCACCTTATAATCATTAGTTAAAAAAAAGATGCTCTACATTCAGGGATTCCTATCTAATAATGCATCATAAAATGAAAAAAAATATCCCTGTTGTAAATAAAAAATAACCTTGTCTGTCAAATTTAAATGCCAAAATATATCAGGAATGTCTCTGTATATTTACATGTTCCTCTGTGACAGGATTTACGTGTGTGTGGTTTTATTAATCAGTAAAATTCTTTGAAAGTATGCTCTCCATCAACTATTTCTTTCCGTAACAGAACTGAAAAGGTTTCGTAACTATAAAATGTATATCACATGTGTTTTAGTATAATACGTTATAACGATATTTTTTTATTTATGTAGAATATTTATAGCTAACTTATGTACTATGTTTCGCCAATTATTAATTACCGCGAAGAGATATGGAACTCTCTAGGTAGGAGCTCTAGGAGCTCTAGGTATGGAGCTCTCTAGGTCTACTGACCATATATCTAAAAGAATTCGGACTTTATTTCAGAAAGCCGTGGAAACAAGTCTAAGTTCTCTTACCTTATGTGTCCAGTTAATAATTTAACAATCTAGATCTACTGTTGAAGCAAAACACTTCAAAAGCATCAGAATGGTATCTTGTATTTTTTTTTTTGGGGGGGGGGAAATGAAGTTTCATATATTCTACATCTGTGGTCTTAGGAATCAAGGTTTTAAAACTGAACAGTACATGAAAATATTTTATGCCTTGGATTATTTTCGAACGCTATGTAACAATTGATATAACACCCGGTGGCGTAGTGGTTAAAAGCTTCAAGCTGCCACACCACATGTCCAGGGTTCGACCCTGCGACTGGGCAAGGTCGACTCATCCTTTCATCCCTTGAGTGTGTCGATAAAATGAGGACCAAGCATGCTTGGGAAGTAACTCTGGGGATCCCGTGTCAGGTTGACCCCTGACCAAGACATATGCTGGATATGTTGTATAGCACCCCAAACCCACGGTCAAGAAATCGGAGATGGGCACCATTGGCCTTGCTCCACATTGACTGTTGTGCCATGAGTTTATTTAGTTTATGTAACAATCGGTAAAGTTGAACGATGGTCGAATTTATCAAGGCGCAGGCTTGTGGCTTCTAGTCCCACGGTTGGCATGAATGTACAAGCATGTATGTAGAAGCTCGAAATTGGCTTTTAACTGCAGGTTCTGGTATGTTTAGTCGTTGAGTAACAAAAAAGGGATCGCAACTCGGAAAAAATCAATCAACCAGTATATAATTGGTTTTTGGTGCATTTAAAGCAAAGTAGCATTTTTTAGTATCAATAAGAACTAGCAAAGGTCTACTCGAAACATGCTTCAGACATTTCTGTGCTACACGAACATGTATGGAATTCCGTAGAACTCAGATCATCATTAGAAGATTTCCAGGCATTTTTATATAACTACCTGAAGGGTAATAGAATGAATTAGTTTATCATAATGGTAATCAACCTATTTATTCCTCAGTAGAAACAAATGTACTCAGTAAGTCGTTAAAAATTAAAAATTAAAACCGTCAATAACCGAAGATGCAATATTCAACTAAATTATGGGACAGGCCTCGACCTATTGTGTAGATGTATAATAGCTAACACACAGACAGTTTCACTTTATACATGATATAGCTGGCATATATTTCTCGATAAATTCATTATATTAGGAATCAAAAGTAGAACTTTACGCAAACAACTGCGCTTAATATATCTTAAAAAGAGTTATTTATGGGGTTAGAAACTTGAGTTCTAGTAGTTAAAGTTATAAGAAAAAACAAATGTGTCTTTTAAGCGAGCTCATGACCCTATTCCTTCAGTCACCAAAATACAGAAAATAATCTTATATCTTACTTTAATTTACGTCACTTTTGTTATTTTAAGTGGATTTTCGATGTGATCTGATCGAAAGGACACTGAAATCTTGTAATGCCGTAATTTCAGGAGCTGCTCTCAAACTCGTCTCTTTCCGCTCAATTAAATCTTATATTTACAGACAACGCAGCGAATCCTCCAGCCTTTGGAAAAGTCAGTTTGAAAATATTTTCCTTGGCTGCCAGTCAGCGTCGGAAAATGAGTGGTCGCCAAATTCTTAATGACACACTGACTCTCTAAAGATCCCGCTGGGGGATTTCCCTGTTGTCTAGGCTACCATCATCTTTTCTTACCCGAACTCCTCACTGTCTTGTTTTTCTTCTCTATGAGCGTAACAGGTGCGTATCCCCAGAGTGGCCTTGAGAAATGTTCTCGGAGCGTATGAAGTTCGTCGGTTTTAATGATGATACATGGCTCCCGTACTTGCTCCCAGGTTTGCGACTTACTTTGATGACTTTGTAGGTGTTTAAATTTTTTTTTGTTATGACTTGGGATTTGTGACAGAATTTACTTTGTGGACATCAATCGACTGCTTTATATTCTTGCATTAATAAATTAGATGTTTACTTCCAAGGATGAGCCGTGCTCAGACTGAAAAGAAAACAAAATTCATACCACAAGCAACGAAGTAACGTATTTTAAGGAATTGGTAACATACTTTCTTGGAGAAGATTTAAAGTTGCCTGCAACCCTCTTTATTTACAATTCCCAGAATCAACTCGAGCCATAGATATATATAACAAGACAGAAAAGTAATGATCTTATTAACAATTTATTTGATTTTTAAATACATAATTTGAATCAATTTTAATTGTATATACAGCAAACCATTAGAGAGATATAGATTCCTAAAATAAAAATAAAAATTAAGTTTTGTATCTATCAAAAATCTTATCTGAAGGTTTCCTTGGGATTGAAGCGTTCGTATTCCTAATTTAAATAGGCAGAATTCAAATAAGATAATGGGAATAAAAAAGGTAAAAAATTCCTGATTAAGTTACAAAAAAACAGTAATATATATTCGTCAAATATTTGTCTTTTAAAAGATATTTTTGCTCTAATGAGCAAATTTATGGAAACTATGATCTTTTCCAATTTTTTAAAACTGTATGTGTTGCTAAATGATAAAATTTGTTTACAAACTTTTACATTGGGTTTACTTTGAATTATTTTAAAAGCTTAACCGACAGCTTGTGTTGAATCAGTACGATTTGCTTTCGTTATAAATGTAAAGCACAAAATTACACATTTTTTCTCATTGTTTCCATTTATTGATATTCAAGTACAAGTAATATTAATCGTTTTAGTATAGGATTTCTCTCAGTGGTTCCATTAAAAGTATCAAATTGCACTCAAAAGCTATCAAGAGTACACATGAAAGTGTCAAAATTTCTTAAAAAGTAAAAGTTACGGAAACTAATTATTGGTAATTTTGGTTATCAATTCATGCCCAATCTTTTTTTTTTGCTTCTGTTTTAAGGCGACTGTGTAAAAATAAATTTAGTAGGGAAAAATTCGTTTTATAAATTGAAATTTCTTCTAATATTGCTTTGAATTATTTAGATGTTTTCGAAATAAATAATTTCATGAAATATTTTATAAAGTAAACAATATCAGCATTTATAAATTAATAAAATAGAGAACGCTCCAGGCGTAGAAAACATTTTTACAAGAATATTGAAAATAAACAATGCTTATTTATAGAAAAATAACGGCCATTTCAGATATTAGACAAACACAATATATTTCAAGTGCATCTTAATTTAATATGAAAATTCGAAAAATCCTTCTAAGCCATGTTTTGCATTTTAATAAGATTCTGCAGCAAACTTTACTACGAACTAATAGCATTGCGTGCTAACATCCATTGAGTTAGATTTTCACTTCCTTCAATTTTTCAGTTCAGTGAGGAGCGGCTTAATATGGAAAGATCGTTGACACCTGTAATACTTCAACCTTCTCTGGTGTCCTTGCTATAGGGTCATTTCAACCAAACAATCGTTTCATATCTCATTACTGTTAACTAAAAATAAAAAGAATGTTGTAGTGGGATGTGAATTAGATATGCCACAGAGATTGCAGTAGCTACTGAAATTGTTCGACAAAATGAATTCGGTGCATCCGCTGATTTTAAAGTGATGATAAATTTATCATTCATTGTTGCAACTAACGAATCCTGTTATCTGGTCGTACACCTCAAGAACAACTGTTGCTCTTATGAAGACCAATAACTCTTCTTAAAAGAATATGAAGAAATAGTGTTATATATATATATATGTATATATATATATATATATATATATATATATATATATATATATATATATATATATATATATATATATATATATATATATATGGGCTTGTGTTGGCCCTGTGGTACAGCTCGCCGGTTTTTGGTGCTTAGGGGGCTAGGATCGAATCCCGTCGTCGCGCCACGAAAAATGCCTCCATTTGTATCGTCCCTTCATAGGGGGCGATGCTGGTCCACCTATGTGGTATCCCCATAATAAAGAGACCAACAAATCCGCGGTGATAATAGGCGAATGTTTAAAGGGTCAAGGCCTCCGTACTGGGGAAAAAATATATATTATATATATATATATATATATATATATACATATATATAATATATATATATATACAGTCGAATCCCGTTATAACGAACTTCAAGGGACCAAAGGTTTTGTTCGCTATATCCGAACCGTTAAGAAAAAATGCTAGAGTTCACAAAATGTATAACTCATTAGCTGTAATGTGTATTCAATAATGATGTAATGATAAAATCTATTAAAAATTACCATTAATGAATTAAATCGACTAAAATCGATTACATTAAACTGACACAGTACTAATTAAATTACGTACAATAGGGAAAAGGCAGGACCAAAATTTTCGTTCGTTATATCCGTGAATTCATTATATACCGGGTTCGCTATAATGGGGTTCGACTGTATATATGAAACTGGAAACTGAAGATTATCTTCTCGGTAATCATAAACAAAAGGATATTGCCCAAGGAACCGAAGGACTTTTCTTTAGGTACCCAATAAAAAGAATATCCCTTCTATTTGATTATTTGGTCTTATAATATTTTGGCAACAGGACAAATCAATTGAGATCTTTTGGCTGAAACTAAGAAATGACATTTAAAAGAGCAGTGCATATGCATCAAATTCTGATGTAACTTGCTAACCTTTATAAAATTCCCTCTGTACGACAAATCTATACAAAGTTTTATATACTGGAGTCAATTCATCCAACTTATTCTCCAGATGCTATTCCAGATGAGTTTTTTCTTGTTACAGTAGTTAGTACATCCCTCACGAGAGAAAGCTTTAACGCTGTGATAACCAAACAAAAAGAAATTACCTAAGTATCTAAAGGAATCTGATTTTAAAGCCTCTTTTACCATTGAAAAATGAATGTCATTCATTATTTTTTTCCAACTAGGCAGGAACATTGTCTTTGAACAATCGTTCATTGAACGCCGCGAAAGTTGTTGGTTTCTTGTAATGAGAGCACAGTATAGGTAAACCAACTTAACCCTCTAGTGTCACCTCAATTTAGTCCAAGCCCCCCCCCCTCCAAGGGGAGTATTTCGTTTATTATATCTGGTTCTAATTTTGAAGAATATTAAACTTTTTTCAGTGATCGTCTAATCCGATATGGGCCAGATTACAGAAAGTATAAAACATACCTTGTGTAAGGCCATTTAGAAATTTGCTATAAAAAATGAATAAATATTCTGGCACTATGCTTTGATATTCATTTTAGTCGAAAAATCTTAATTGATTGTTCTTAATTGTTATCTTAATTGTTTGTTCCCAATTTATCAAAGAGTTCCTTAGACAACAGCAGAAAGTTATGAGATATTTGTTCGTATATTTCCAGTCATTTCAACAAAGATACATCTTTTCAACCCGAATACATGTTGAAATATAATTTAATTAAAATTATCTTATAGAAGTTGTCTATTCATCTGATTAAGAAAGTTTCTGGAATAAAATAAAAATGTTTATATAATACACACAGTACTAAAATTCAAAACATTTTCAATCCACCAATACAGAAAGAATATTACACCTAGAAGCTAGAAGGTTTTCTCACAAAACTACTTAAAATTACCATTTGCTGTTTAACTCAGAACACGAAGAAAATTTCTATTTTGCATTTTCACAAAACAAACAGGTTGGTCCTTCCAAAATTAATTTTTGTGTTCTATAAAAATATTCTAAAAAAAAGGGGGGGGTATAGAATTTTATGTCAATAAATCAAACAATAGAAAATAGATTCTCTAACTATATAGCTTTCTTTATGGGTTCCAATGCACAGCGCTGTTTACTCTAGAGCAGAACAATAGTATCTTTACTCGTGTTCTAAAAGGCGGTATCGTCGATGCACGTTCTCAGATTTGATTACGTGTGTTATTTACATACATCTCACCCGTTCTCCTAAAGGTTATATTTTCCTAAGCAGCAATGAGTAGTGAAAGATTAATAAAATCTGATATGGGCTACTAAAACGTATTTCCATTAAATTTAACTGCTACTTGACATGCAGTGCCTTCACTGTGACACTGATCGTGACTTTGCCGAGTAAAAAGAAAACAACAATCAGTAAACATATATAAAAATGAACTCATCATCCTCTGTGTTTTCTCATCCGTGGTATTCTGAGCCACGATAACTGAGCAGGTGCTTGGTATCATTTGTCCTTGTCTCCCACTCCGAAACAAAGAACACGGCACAGACATCGAGGAAAGAACTACACGCTTTTAGTAACAACGATTGTTTGCTTATTACGGTTTATTGGCGGTTGCTGAAACCTCTAATGCTTGAGAGAAAAACTATCTTTCCACGTCCTGATGAGATGATGTGGCATTTCGGTACTATTCGTCATGTTTGTTAATCGATGGCATTATTTAGACATTTCTTATATTTACATTTTGGTATAATTTTCTTAAACTACGAATGGGAAATATTTTTCCAATGTGTTATTCCGATTAAGGATCTGAGAAACTAAAGAAGTATAAAGTGTGTAGTAAAAACTTAATTTTTTGATTGACAAACTGTTTGTTCGTTTGCCAATGCGGGGCTCACTGAAGACATTCGCACATAATACTTGCGAATTATATGCGAACACACACACACACACACACATATATATATATATATATATATATATATATATATATATATATATATATATATATATATATATATATATATATATATATATATATATATATATATATATATATATTGGTTGCTTTCAATGGGAGCACCCTATAGGTGAACCAACACAATCCTCTGGTGCCATCTCAATTTAGACCGAGAACCCCCAGGAGCGACATTTGGTGGAATCACACCTTCGCCCACCGTCTCTGACATCATAGAAAGACTTTCAACGGTTTTAATGTGTCAACATTCAGCTTAGGTTCGAAGGTATTTATTAGCGATCGTCGGTATTCTAACCGAGCACTCCCAGTTCCAAGCCCAACTTGCTTTCAGTAGGCTACCTCGGACCCCTATTGACAAACTGTTTGTACATATATTTATGCTACGGTTAAATTTCCTTATGTATTAGGTATTTAAAGTTGTAAATATGTATAGCAATACACTAAAGCAATACACTAAAGCAATACACTAAAGCAATACATAAAAGTTGTATCACTTCATAGTTATGAACTTTGCTTTGATGTTTTATCATGTATATTTAATTAATTGGTCATATTTCAGGAAATAAAATTCAAATTTGATGATATAAATTTTATTACGAACGCATAACTTTTTCAATAAGTTAAAAAATAATTGTAGAAAAAATCATTGTTTTATAAAAATCAAAAAAACACAAAAAAACAGTTCAGAAGCAGCAATAAAATTTCTTTACACATTAAAAAATTGATAGGATGTAATAAACCATTGTTTCAGTGAGTCATCCTGAAACATTAATTACTCCTCAACAAAAGTTTTCTTTAAAGAGTTTTATAGGAATACTAGCGGCCCGTCCCGACTTTGTCCGGGTTGAACAAAATATTATACCAATAAATTTCCAGTTGATAGCCAATAAATTGTAAATCTTTTTTTACCTTAAAAAGAACCTTAATACCTTAAATTAATATTACGTTAGTTAATAATTAAAGTTAATTTTTTAAAAGAAGAAGGCGTGCCGGAGAACGGCTAGATTCGAACCCCTAACGTCAGAACAGAAGCCCCCCGCGATAGCACGACGCTAAGGATCGTTGAAGACTTCGGCACAAAAAGCGGTAGAGGACAGTAGCGGTAACAATGGAGATTGTTAGGATTAAGCCCCTAACTTTATTTCTACTGATCAAATATACATAATATATAGCCTATGTCCATCTGGAATAATGTACCTTTCAAACAGTGAAAGAATTTTTCAAATAGGTGCAGTGATTCTGGAGAATACCCTCCACGTACAAAATCGCTCTCTCTTTATATATAAGTATAGATGTGAGACATACATGCTAAATCCAAAAAGAAAAAAACTTCTAACAAAGTTTGAGTTAAGCAATACGCCTTACGAAAAGTTTCCTATGAGTACATCAGATAAAAAGAAAATAAAACAACGTAACTGCTATTCAATTAAGACTGCTTTTTTTTTCACATTCCCTTTCATAGAGTATATTTCAGTCATACATTGTGAGTCGGCCTTGAGAAAATTTTCCTGCTACTGGTAAGAGGACAATTGAAAAACGAAAAAACATTGATTTTTCATGCTTTTTATTTGTTCTCCTACCAGTGAATTTTCTTTTTATTTCTGGTGTGAATAAAACCAGTTTCTAACATTAACAAGTACAGTTGTGAAGAAAATTAGTTAGGAGATTGTTTAATGTATAAACTACAGTAGACTGACAGTTCTTACCACTATTCACAGACAATGCGATATTCCCAACAAATAGAAATATAGTTGATATAATTTGAAATTATATATATATATATATATAGATAGATAGATAGATCAGGGGTGTTCAACTGGCGGCCCGCGGTGCCTTTTTTTTGCGGCCCTCGAAGACTTCTAGGAAAATAATTTACAGCATCAATTTAGATATTCTTAGTTAACGAAAAATGTTTTTGTAAAATTCTTTATTGTTTTCAAATGCTGTTCATTTACAAAAGAATTGATTTTCCTCGAATTCCATGAAATGTAGGGTGTCCACTTATGTTCTATTTCATACCCCCCCCACTTCTTATTTGATCCACTTCTTATTTAAATACCCACTTCTTACTTGACTTTTTTTGTGTGTGTCTGTGTAATTTAACGAAAGTTGGCCAGTTATAATCAAGGTCGTTGTTGGAGGTTCATCCTCGAATTTTTAAAAAATTCATAGTATATACTATACACAAATCCTCCAAATCCCCCTCCCTCAAGAAAAAAAGTCCTGGATATGGTCCTGATTAAATTGCGGCCCGCCACTAGACAGGTGTTTTCAATTGCGGCCCTTGGACACTTCTAAGTTGGAAACCCCTGAGATAGATAGATAGATAGACACACACACATATATGTATATATACAAATATATGTGCACACACACACACACACACACATATATATATATATATATATATATATATATATATATATATATATTTAGAATATAAATTTGTGGCATTTTCACAATTTCTTTTGATTCAGATATGTTGTAAGGATATAGCCATAACGAAATTAAGATGTGAAAAACTACAGAAAGAGACCTGAACCGTTGCAACTGGTTATCAGTTATGTAGTATGGGTGAAAATAACCCGTGCAGGTATTCTTGCGGTGTTCTTTTTTTCCAGTGCATTTCGTGAAGGACACGTTCCGTCTCATTAAGTCACTAACGAGATGATTAACATATAGAAAAAAAAGTCTTAGCATATCTCAAGAATGCGCGTTGAAATATAAAAACTTTAAACGTGTTTTTAGTACTAAACTGCAAAATGCGTTCGGTACTTTTGATTACGTTATTTACCAGTATAAGGGCCCAAGTCTTAAAAATATATGCAGTGATAATCATTTTTGAAACTCACGCTCCCAGGCGCAAAAATATGTTATTGCGAATTTAATGAAATGAAATTAGGTAGTTCCCTTTTTATTCATTTTAACGGAAAGCCATAAATCCCTTTCGTTTAGATATTTCGGTTAGAATCCCTTTAGTAAAGTAATTAATTTTGATTGACATCTGTAAAAAATACATCGATTTCGTACTGTCATAGAAAATCTGGTTGATTTACAGCTTAAAGCTGTATAAATTGTCAACGGACATTTAAGCGGATTTAGTTAAGAGAAGTGTTAATGAGAACTAATCAATATATTAAGGATTAATTTACAAATACAATTTGACGGGTAATTGATTATAAATGAAATATTATAAAGTGTGTAAATATTTTTCAATTTAACTGTTTTGTGCACAAGGATACAGAGAACTGGAGAAAAACTTCGAATCCTATTTTCAGTATAATATATTTGTCGTTTTGAGCAAAAAAGAATTCTAACATGGAAAAAAAAGGTGTTAGTGAGTTTGAATAAGTTATCAGAATTGGGTCAAAGTTATTAGGCTGAGGTCTGTAGTTTTGCATCAGTAGAAATCAAATCATTGAACTATGCGGACCAAACTCGATCGGTTGTTGTTTCAATGCGGTAGGTGATTCGTTGTCTTTCGACATCCACCCAGTCCCACGAGATTTGTCGGTTTCTTGTAATGGATGTTTCACCGTTTACGTGAACTAACATAGCCCCCTAGTGCCCCTACAGTTTTGACCGAGAACTCCCGCAGTCGACTACCGCTGGGATCGTACCCCCCTCCTAGCGACATGGAGGGACTTTCCGGCCTACAAATTTAATGTATCCATGCCCGGCGTAGATACAAGGACATTCATTGGCGCTTACTGTGATTCGATTTGAACACCCTCAAAACCGAATTATCGTACGCTAACCCCTAGGATGTCTCGGTTCCACAAAACCGATCGAATTGCAGTGGTTATCGACTTGTAAAAATAAGTATTCATCAGTGAATGTAACCACCAAAAGATGAAATTTTACACGAACAGATGCTTATAACAACATAAAACAGTTGGAACTACGCAAATCTTTTTCCAGTGATTTCAGTATTGTTTTGGAGATTCAAAGAGTCTTACATTAAGAGCAAAAAATGTTCCTCAGAAAAATCAGCAACTCTAAAATTTGGTAATACCAATTTTTTCCTTTTTTTATACATTAGTTTCACTAGAACATCCATGATATGATTAAATTTTGTTGCAAATATGTTTTACCTTGAAAGTTGAGTTCGAACATTGAGTGTTACGCTCCATACTTCGTCACTGAAAAACTGCCGTTATCTACAAAATTTATTTGAAAATCACTTATAGTGAAGAAGGACAGTTTTGAAACTCACAGCTTCATTGTATTTGATATGATGAAATCCCTATCTTTCTTGTAATGGTATATTCTGCAGTATATACTAATTGATAATACTAGAGGTAACTGAAACTAACGGGAATATATATGATACGGCCAGTTTTTAAACAAAAAGAAACTCTTCGTTTTTTAATTCTGTTAATTATTATTATTCTCCACTTTTCAGAGTCTTAATATTGCAGAATTTCTCAGTCATACTCTATATTTTCAGTTCGTAAAAACTTTAAAAATTCATAAAAAAGGAAGAAATTATGATAAAGAAGTGCGGTTTGCAAGAAAGGGATGGTAAGGAAGTCGGTTTTTTTTAACAGCAACAAAAAAAATTAGTTAAAATGTCCCCGGTAGATGGCTCTGACATGCAAGAGATTCAGCAGAATTATGCACATCAATCTTGCAATAAAAGACCGTGATACACGAGGATTTCTCATTCGCTTTCAGAATGTTATCATTACACGATAAAGCGCTGTTGGTCAAGCTGTTAAGAGTCGCCTTAGTTGTGTCGTACAATGTTCTGGAAGTCATGTTGAACAATTGTTATAGCAAGAATAAATGAATGGAACGTACTGTTGTCCTGTTCATTATGTTTCAGATCGTCAGCGTCTTCTACCGGTGAATTTTTTTAACTAATTTTTATTTTGCTGCTAAAAAAATATGACTTTCTTGTGAGCCCTTTCTTGCAAAAAGAACTTCTTTATCATCATTTCTTCCCTTCTTTATGAATATTTAAAGTTTTTACGTACTTTTGGCTCACCCTATAATTTACATCTGTGGTGAGAAAAATATGTCATCAAGGACTTTTCCCTAAATTTACCTATTGTCAGAAAGAAATAATAAGTGAATCTATCTATGGAAGCTATCGACCCACTTGTGCATTCATCATACATTTTCTCATCACAAGATAAACCTATCAAAAATCTGATACAACGAGAAATCTCCACCGACACCTTAATATATGCTGAAGAATTCGGTGATTAATAAAAAGAGGAGACATATCTGGGATAGTCGGCATAATTGAAGAGAAAATCATGGGCAAAATAAAAAAAAAACTAGTTTAAAAATGAAAACAATTAAAATAAATTATTCATGGGGAAATTCTGAGTTCGCGCGCTCGTTTTCGGCTCTTGTCGCAACGGGTGTGTTTAAATCGGCTATTGTCTTTTTGGCAGTCATCCTTGAAACTATTCGAAGCTGCATGGCTGCTGCAGGAAAAGAAGACGGTAAACATAATTTAATATGCAGAAGCGAAAATGCATAAGGAAAGTGCGGTCATGGGCAGTCCTGGAGAGGTGAGAGAAGTGACAACACCCCACTTAAATCCTCAAGGGTATTTAGAGAACTTCGATAATACTCAACAAAATACCCGACACCTATATATATTTCTTTTTTTTTAAACTCTATCCAAAGCATATATGTGCTTGTCAGTTATTTTAGTTATCTAGTTTTATTATTGAACACACACACACACACACATATATATATATATATATATATATATATATATATATATATATATATATATATATATATATATATATATATATATATATATATTGTGTGATTTTCTCAATTTCTTTATTTTGATTCAGATGTATCGTAAGGATATAGCCATAACGAAATTAAGATATTAGAACTATAGAAAGAGATCTGAACCGTAGCAACTGGTTATCACAAATGGATGCATTAACAAAGATGACATTTTATTCATTATTAAATAGAAATAGAATTCCTAGTATCCGCCAAGTTCCTCTTAATATGCATCGTGACTGTAAAATATTCTGTTGTGGGAAAGAAGGGAATTTAGGAGAATCAGAATGGCAATCAATAGTTCAATTATGATGTAGCTATGTAGTATAATTGTATCTAACAGCACAGACTTATAAGCAATAGTTTGCAATATTAAGAAGTTACATGTTTATCCATAATCCCGTTCTATGTTTATCCATAATCCCGTTACATGTTTATCCATAATCCCGTTATATGTTTATCCATTACGTTATTCCTCAATTCGATATTACGATAAAAGTTTTAAAATGGTAGAGTTCAGTTTACTGCTCAATACAGATTACTCTTGAATTCCCAGACATTTATAATTACGTATCATCGAGCTCTAAATTTGACACTGCATCCCAGGAATAAAACAGAATCAAAAATATTTCTTATTTCTCTCTTCTAAGAAAAAAACAGATGTCCTTATAGAAACCGAATGAAATTACCGTATTTTTGGACGATAAGATGCACGTTTTTACATAAAAAAATCGACTTAAAATTGGGTTGCGTCTTATGGTTCGAACTTAACATTAAAATAAGAGGAATATTTCTGTGCTCAGATGCCAAATGTTATAAGAAACTTTTCTTAAAATAATTGATTTTTTCACATTCCTGATTCTCGTTCGTCAATGTTTTCTATTTACTGTAATTACTGTAAGTAACAGCCAGCAATTTCTCTGAAACATGGGTACCACGTTTGCTCATGTAAAACAAATTACTGATTTTTCATGACATCTTCAATCTTAGAATTGCTGTCACGTAAATTTCTTATAACATTTTGCCATCTGAGAACAGATTTTATTATATACATTATGTATATTATATATATTTTATATAAATTATTTATTATATTTATATATATTTTTAATCTTTATCAAGTAAGAAATTGACAATATCTTTATGTACCTAACAAAATACAAAATATTCTTTTCTAAAAATCCTCCCATGAATTTGAGGGTCATCTTATCGTCCAGTACGTCTTAAAGTCCGAAAAATACGGTAAATGCCCCTAAAACAAATTAATAAGCAATCTTCTTGATGCTAAATTAATATCTATCACGTAAAGTACAGACATTCAGAGTTCAGTGATTTAAGGAAAAATAATCTTTTCAATTTATTGTATAATAAGAATAATGCAATAAGCAAAAAAAATCTCTCAAAACTGAATTGTAGCCTACAACAGTGTTTGAGGAATCAATAGGGTCTGTAAATGTTTTTTACAGTTTGGATACACTCAATAAGGCGCCTTTGAATCAGATAAAGAAAAACATGGCGATGAAAAGAAAAAACCTAAAAAATTTCGCCCTTTTCTCCGAAACAGGAAATACTTAATGATATTCTGAAAACGAAAGATTCAAATGATTAGTGAAATTGTTAAATGATCTATACTCACCCACGTTCATTAATTTCACTACCTAACAAGTTTACCCACCAGGCAATTTCGCCAACTTTTTCTGCTAATTAGGTAATGCGTGGACGGTAACAGTCAATGCAACAGTTAACTGAATAAGAATTATTTTATATAACTATTGATTACTATCTGTACAGTTCTGAATTTTTTTCCTTTTCAAAAGCGTGGATGTGAATTTCTATCCAGCTAGAAAATCTAGCTATCGTATATCTAAGATACATGCCAATTTATATTGGATGCCCGTATGTGTTATCGATGTGTGATTCAGAGTTATCGCTCACCCACACACGATAGAAAAGAAAAGTAAAAACTGCAGCGGTCAAGTATTTCCTGCCCAATTTTAGCCGTGATTCAAATAAACTGAAATCCAATTACCGTAAAATCTTGTTTATAATATGCACATTTTTTTCACATTTTAGTCCGTAAAAATGAGGGTGCGTATTTCGTGTAAAAAAATGTTGTTTTAAACATTGAATAAACGACAAACAATAGATGAGCTGTATTCTAGTGAAAGTGATTAAGACTGATAATATGACAGTATTGTTTGTTTTGAATTAAAAATTTAAATTTTTTTTGGCTATCGAATTTGACGTTTTCTTTTAGGTTTATTACAAGTTTTATTTATGTTAATATGTATTTGTGAAATTTTTAAATAAAATATTGAAAAGTTATGGGTGTGTATTATAGTCTAATTTCAATTTTTTTCCGAAAATTTCGAGCAAAATCATGCATGGGTATTATACACGTGCGCGTATTATAGTCAAAATTTTATGCTATACGATACAGATCAATCAAAATAGTGTAAAGCCTCTGCAAATTGTAAAGTAAACTACGAGGTCCCATGCGTGATTGGTTTAACAATTAACTCGCAAAGCATCGCCTTAACTTGTAAGTCGTAGACAATTAATTTGTACTTTATAATCAAATTTCTGTGCTATTTTTTTAACTGATGAAAATTCCTTTTAGACATTAAAATCATGGATATGTTTCTAGCTGTCCGAAGAGGTGCTTCAAACTGTTACACCCAAAACATTCAAGATCTGAACCTCCCCCACCTTAAAGAGGTCAAAGGACCCCCTCCTCCCCCTAAATTCTTTAGTTTCCCCCTCTCTCCCCTAAATTCAACAGTCGCAAGTCCAAAGCAAGTTAGGACTTGTGACTGCTGAAACGTTAAAAATACCACTTAAAAAAGGCAATTTCAAATATGTTAGTTTTAATTTCGTATCAGTTGTATTATTGCGAAGATGCATTGTGTAAACAGGGAATCCCAAAAGAAAATTATTTTTAACTACGATTGTATACGAAATGCATCAGATCACTCATATTTTACTTATGTTGCTGGACATCTTATTTCCATATCTTCATCAGTAGCACCACAACCCAGTGTAAGTCTTGGCCTTCTGCAGGGGCTTTTCCCGCGCTGTCCAGTAGAGGCAGACTGCATATCAGTTTCTTTTCTTTACAGCGGGGAAAACTTGGTCAATGAAGTCGACCCATCTTAGTTTTGGCTTTCCCTTCTATCTATTGCCTCATGGCTTTTAAAGGAAACTTTTTTCCTAGTTCTATTGTCATCCAATACTCCAACATGCCTAGCTCATTTCATTCTATTTAATTTGGTATATTCTATAATATCGGGTTCCTTAAATATATCGTACAATTCAAAGTTTGATATTCTCCAAACACCGATCTCTTGAATTGTGCTAAAAATACTTCGCAAGATTCTTCTCTCAAAGATTAGCAGCAAATCTTATCTCTTCATACAGAGCTATATGTCTAAGACCCACTACAGGACGGGGGATGTCGAGAGTTGTTACACATCCCGGCGCTGGGCTCCAGGAGTCCACGAAGCTTGATATCAATGAAAAATGTGCATTTACTTATAATTGAGGATTGAAAATGAGTTTAAGGAGATAATAGAATAAAAGGAAAAATATAAATAAATGTACATTTGATAAAGTTTTATTTAAAACTTCAAATCAGAGATAAGAAAAAAAAAATTTTGGTCAAATTTTGACATCAAAGCGTGTATAACTAATTTGTTATACATTCTAGTATCAAACTTTTACGAATTCATTTCTATTCTGCAGAATATTTGTATGATAAACCACCTTTGTCGTGACTACGAAGAATGATTTCAATGTCTGAGAGGAAATCAAGAACTTCAGATTCTCTACAGTACCCCAAAACCTACAGAAAAGATTAGCGCAAATACATACCAGTTTTAATATTATGTAGAAAAAGTGAATCTTCTGAAACTTTAAGAAAAATTTTTTTTTTAAAAGTAAAGTACACAAATTGCCTTTATAACAAAACTATGACCATAATTTTTGATAAACCTTAAAAAAAAAATAATGTCCAGTTTTCTATATTTAAAAATTAAGCTGGCTTGTAGCGGCCCTGTGGTACAGCACGCTGGTTTTTGGTGCTAAGGATGCTCGAATCGAATCCCGGCGTCGCGCCATGAATAATGCCTCCATTTGTGTCGTCCCTTCATAGGGGGTAATGCTGTCCGTCTATATGGTGCCCCCATAATAAAATGAACAGTAAACTGCGTAGTAGTATAGGCGAATGTTTGACGACAAGTGCCTCCGCTTTAAAAAAAAGCAAATAAAAACTTTAGAGTCTAATTTAATTTTAAATGCTTCCAATTTTTTAATAGTACTTAATTTATGTATATTCATTTTTGAAAAGGTCAACCTTCATCAAAGGGTCCCTGATGTGTTCATACCCCAGTTCATTTCCAGTAACATTAGTATATATACATTATCTTGATATATTCATATCTGACGCAACACATTTGACGGTAAATTTGAAAAAGGAACTTTCTTTTTTGCGTGAAAACCCTTTAACACCGGTGTAACGTTTCTTTGAGCAGCGGGTGTGTTTCAGAGACCTTGATTCTTTCTCTTCTTGCAGCAGATTGTTGAAATAAAGATGAAAATCACACAACGTTCGATTAAACACTCAATTCCTTATTCGGGGAATCGGATAATGGTAAAAACATACGTTATTTTGCCGAGCCGTTCACCTTGCAGAAACTGCTCCGTGCGCACCTGCACAGCATGATTAGCGATGCTGTCCGGAAAATCACGTAGGTGAATAGTTCCGGAGAAGCTAAACGTTCTAGGAGTGGATAAAGATTGGAACATTTGTTTATAGACACTGAAAATGTTACCGAATATAATACTAGAAATTTTTTGTAGCGTAGGATTACGTTACTCCATAACGGTCATCCAGAAAGCAAAATTTCAGACGCTAAAACCGTCCGTCGTCACGAGTTATAATTCTGGCAGCGCGCTAAACCCAGTCTGTATCGCTTGGGCAAGCAGAAACCAGTTAAACAGAAAAGTACTAAAATGAGTCAAAATTTTGACATATATATATATATATATATATATATATATATATATATATATATATAGAGAGAGAGAGAGAGAGATATACATATATACATAACGGATACATGCATATATACATACAAAAGAGGTAAGCAACGATAAGTAATCCTATGTTAATAACCCGCGGTAGTTTTGTTAGAAGAGACTACTTGGAATTTTTTATTCTAGCGGAGGCAGTTGTCGTGCAGACATTCACTTATAATTCGCCGCAATTTAATGGCCATTTTATTATGGGGCACCATATAGGCGGACCAGCATTTTCCCTTATGAAGGGGCGACACAAACGTAGGTATTTTAGCGTCGCGCGCCGGCATTCGATCCGAGCGTCCTCGTCACCGTAAGCCAGTGCGTTTACCACAGGGACACCACAAGCCCTGACACGAGATGTAAACACGTTATTCCATGCTGTCTAGAGCCCAGAATGATCACATATATTTATCTAAAAAATTTTAATTCAGTTACGCAATATCAAAAAGTATTCGCAAATGCGTAAAATTTAAAGATTAGATCGTTATTGCTGCAAATATGACTTGATTGTTTCGAAATTACGGGAACTTCCCACCTGATAGAATCTAACGTATCTCTAATATACACTAATATTTTAAAAAGTTGATTTAGAGGCTAATTTAGTATTATTAGCTTCAAACCTCAGTATTTTGTAACCGGTAATGATTGGTTGGGGAAGTGGCTATTCCCATCCTTTTCAGTATATAATGCGTACCTTAAAGGTGTAGCGTGTGTGGTTTTCCTACGTTAGACATTATGTTAAATCTTTTTTTATTTTTCGGTAATGTTTTTTTTATAATAAATAAACTATTTTTGTATAAAATAAGATTTTAGTCTTATTTTTAATCTTCATATAAAGCTATACAAATCTCTGCTTAGACCTCTAATAGATGCTGATTAATGTGTCATTTCATATCCGATCCAACAATTTTATGTGGAATTAAATGAAAGTTATCATTAATTTATTAAAAATAACAACTGAATACATTAACGTAAACCTGTATTTTAGATTTTTGTTCTATTGCAAAAGTGACTCAATATAAATCCCAATAATGCCATAAATGTGAACCGAAAGGAAAATGCAACACACCCCGAAAACGAAACAAACAAGTAAAAGAAGAAGGGGGTGGAAAAACATGAAAACAGAACTGAGAAGTAGGGATTCTGAAGTAGAATTTAGAAGTGAGAGCATTATCAAATGACCAGATGAAACTACGTGGGGAATGCATATACGTACGTGCAAATATTTTTACAGACAGCTGATAAGCATAAAGAAAGGTCAGTGATTAGAACTGGAAAATTGGTACAAATAGCAATGCTTACCTTTTGGCATAAAAAATTTCTTTGGCATAAAAAAATTCTAATTTGTGTTCGAATCAGCCGGAGTGCTTATATATCAGGAAATTTGAAATTTTTATCCATTTAACAATCCTTGAATACTCTTTAAGGTGCATATCAAGGCATGTTTAGTTTGGCCTACATTAGGCGAATCAAAATCACCGCAAGGTATGCCGTAAACACCTCACTTACGTAACTGAGGTACAGGAGTTTCCATGGGAGAAAACGAAGTTTATTGAAATACAAATTTAAAATACTTTGCAAATTTAAAATTATAGCGAAGCAGGATTTTTCTCGATTAAAAACACAGGAGAATACGAACTTTAAATGGGAAAAGAAGCAGACTTTGTTGCAAAGGAACTGAATTTTGTGACTGCTTCTATGGCCGGAATTTCTTTGGTTTAAAACACTACTGTCATTTTTTGCTACATGAGGGTTAATTAGACCGGGTTCTACTGCATAAAGTCGATACCAAACAGCTACAAACATTCATACCAACTGTGGACATCGAACCCGCACAGACTCTGGTACCGAAACCCAGCGCCCTAGCCATTCGGCAATCTTCCGGCCTTCTATAGCCGGAATCTATGGAATCAGTTAATAACGGAACTAACAGGAATTAACGGAATGTATGGCCGAAGAGGTGATGCCTCTACTAAGAGCTTAATAATCAACAAAGTTCATTTCGGCCTTTAGACAATTCCATAAGTTTTAGGTTTATAATACCTAATGTCCACCTTTAGTACAACAGTTGATTTTTAAACGTGTTACTTATAAATGGAGAACTATGGGTTCAGTCTTTGCATTATAAAAGTGAGAGAAAGTTGGATATGAACATTTAATATAAATTGTTTCTGGGACATAACATGAATGCAACGCACTTTTCGTTGAAAGTATTTCCCTAGAAGCATAAAACTCAGTCAAGTCCCATGCCAAGTGCATTGCTGTAATCCAATGCTTCCTCGTCTTGTTTATGTGCCCTGTAAGCGAGAGAAACGAATTGAGTGAATGAAAAATGTTTCAGTCAAATACCTCTAACCAGATAAATTCCCGTTGCAGGAAGAAATGATCAAAAATATAAAAAAAATCTCCTGGTGGAGAATAGAGCCTGGAATCCGGCGAGTTTACTTTGGGAAGTTTGCCCGCAACCTTTCCATATCGTTCCATGATTTCAGCTGCCAAGTATCGGTTTTGGTACGAGCTGATCACACAAAACGCCAACAATAGAATTCACGTTACGAATGAGCGTAACATGTGTGCCTGCACAATGAGCCAAGGTCCACCATTTTTTTTATAGTTTCTGTTTATTCAATTGCCGATCTACGTAGCGTGTTTTCCTTAATGGATGTAAGTTGCATGCGATTCGAAATTTGTGAGTAGTTTCCGGCTGTGCTATTAGCCGCGTTGCGTAATATATCGGTAAAGAGAGAGTAAAGTATATTTGAACACGACCTCAACTACATGATGTTCACACGCGAACATAAAAAATAGGAGTTTCTCACTTTTTCTTTGTATATATATATATATATATATATATATATATGTGTGTTTATATTATTGGTATTTCCTGAAATACCAATCATTTCAGGTTTCTCTTGTGTTTCTCTATTGTGTTTCTCTTAGTTTATTCCTCTGCTTGAATCGGGCAACGGAAGATTTCAATTTTGAAGAACCCAGATCTAAATTGTTTTTCATAAAACCATAAAGAACCGTTCACTGACTCAATAAAAAATATAATGGATTTTTTATCCTCCCGTAGCAGAGAAAACCTGTAAGTCTGACATCATTAACGTTAACTTTCCATTGTGTGAGGTCAAAAATTTTTGAGACAAATCATGGCGACCTTGTTACTCCAAATCCCGATGGAAAATAATCGCCCGTGTCTCCGCCTGCGGTGAAAAAGTGGGCCATAGGTATTTGCTTTTACGTTGGAAAAGTGTCCTTGAAAAGTTCTGGTTAGACAACTTAACGCATCGCCTGCGAAAGCCTTCGAGATGCTGACAGGCGCTAGAGATGAAACTCTCCCCTCCTCTCCTAACAGACAGGATGTCATAAAGACTTTTTTTTGATGGAAAAAGGCATCACTTTGCTTGTATTTTTCGAATGAAACGGAGGAATTAAGGACAATTCCATAGAGGGAGGGAAAGTAAATAACAGTTCAGTTTAAAAAAGAAATGTTGAAACAATATTTTAGATATAACTGGACGGGAGGAGTGAATTGCTTTGTTTTTTTTTCTGGTGTTGAATAAACTATTTTTACAGACATAAATGTCTTATTGTAATTTCTAACAATTTCTGCAAGAGTAATTCGATGAATGAAATTTATTTTTGTAACTAAAATTTATTTTTTTAGAAAAGAAATAATTACTTACAAATAACTATCTTTAGCCATTATCAATTTTCTAAGTAAATCAAATAATATTAGAAATTAACAGCCTATATCACATCGATAATTATTTATTTTAAAGGTTATTGATTTTCGATTTAGAATTGTTTTGAATTTAGAATTGTTTTTTTTCTGTTATTGAATAAACGTATTTTTACAGACATAAATATCTTATTGTAATTTCCAACTATTGTTGCAAGAGTAATTCGATGAATGAAATTTATTTTTGTATCTAAAGAAAAACTTTTTTAGAAAAGAAATTATTACTAACAAATAACTATCTTAAGCCACAATCAGTTTTTTAAGTAATTCAAATAATATTAGAAATTAGCAGCCTATATAAATAACATCGATAATTGTTTATTTTTAAAGGTAATTGATTTTTAATTTACTTCCATCCAAAGACATAAATGTCTTATTGTAATTTCCAACTATTGTTGCAAGAGTAATTCGATGAATGAATTTTTTTTTTGTATAAATTAAAATTTTTAGAAAAGAAATAATTATTAACAAATAACTATATTTAGCCATAGTCAATTTTTTAAGTAAATTAAATAATATTAGAAATTAGCAGCCTATATAAATAACATCGATAATTATTTATTTTTAAAGGTTACTGATTTTTAATTTACTTCTATGTCTCTTCAACGGAAAAAGCTGAGCCTAATTGTCATTTCTCAAAATGTTTGCTGCTTCAAAAATACTTTTATATAGTTCTAGAAGTGAAGTAAAGTATAATTAAATCCAGATTTTTCTACGTAATACTATTATAATCATATAATCATTTCCAGTAACATTTATGTTTATTTGTCTATGCACAGATAGTTAGTTTTCGAATCAGTTACTCCCACTTTGCAAAAGATCCCTAAGTTAATGACAGCATAAACTACTGTCATCCCCGATGGAAAAGCGGTGAAGAAGGGAATTTGTATCCTTGGCTATAAAATGATGAATATTGGAAGTAATTTAGTTTTAGAGATTAATTCAACTAATATCCATTTTCCCAAGAAAAAAGTTTTGTTGATGCTGTTGTTAGAGCCCTAACTAGAAATCATTCTAGGGAAGGACTTTGTATGATTATCATATATCTTGATTTTGACTTGCTATATCAATACTCTTAAACAACCTGTCCTGTTATACAAGTATAAGAGGACACGGTATATATATATATATATATATATATATATATATATATATATATATATATATATATATATATATATATATATATATATATATATATATATATATATATATATACCGTAAAATCTTGACTATACTACGCACACGTGTATAATACGCATGCTTGATTTTGCGCGAAATTTTTGGAAAAAATTAAAATTCGACTATAATACGCACCCATAACTTTTCAATAATTTATTTAAAAATTGCACAAATATTTATCAAGATAAATAAAATTTGTAATAAAAACTATCGGAAACGTCAAATTCGGTAGAAAAAACTTAAATTTTTTTATTCAATACAAACAATACTGTGAAATTATCAGTCTTAATTGCTTTCACTAGAATACAGCCCATCTATTGTTTGTCGTTTATTCTATGTTTGAAACTACCCTTTTTGTACACGAGTATAATACGCACCCTCATTTTTGCGAACTAAAATGCGAAAAAAAGTGCGTATTACACTCAAAATTTTACGGTATGTAAGAGAATTATATTTTTAGTGGATTCTACAACGGACTTATAATATTACTGGAAATGGCAGTTCAAAGACTTTATCCTACCTCAAAATGACATAAGAAATCTCTCTTGACTCCTGATATAAGAATTCACCTTCTGCGAAATATTGGAATGTTAGTTCAATGAACTCAACGGCTCCAGCAAATAAAGGATCTGCGAGATGTTTGTTTCTTATTACTCTTTGAATACAATTTTTTAGTCTTCAAATACAGCTGGTCTGAAAAAAAGTTTGGTTTACAACCGTTCTTGACGTTCACGTTTTAAAATAACATGTTTGTTGCAGTGCAGCACAAAAAAACATGCTTTAAAATTTTAGCAAACTTGAAATTGATGTCAAATCTCACCTATGTACCACTTGAATTTTTGAGGATTGTTTATAGAGGAAACCAATATTTGAGTTTCATCCCCCCCCCACATATTTTACTTTGTAGATGGCAATTAAAATTACACTTTTAAATATTTTGCTGTAAAAATTTAATTATTTAAGAGTAAAAAAGCTATTTATATTCAAAATCAAGTAGCAAACAACTCTTTGAAGTTTGAAATAGTGCAGATGACCTCAAATGACTTGACATTCGTTTCTATTTCATTCACTGTATGTAAATACACTCTTAAGAAAAACCTTATTTAGAGATTTTTAAAATCTATTTCATGTGAATGATTTATTTGCTTGTAGATAAATCATATTTATTTCTTTCTCTCTTAGTTTTCTCTTGGGTTTTCTTCTTTAGTTTTAGTGTCATTTCAAAATTTTCTTTGAATTCTTATTAAAAGGAAATTTAAGTAGATATTTCCCAAAAAATTATACAGATGGGGCGATTGACGAATAATAGCCCGGGAGCTGGCTTTTGGGGCAGAGACTGTGGGTTCTAGTTCCACTGTTGGCATGGATGCTTGTAGCATCTTGGATTCGGCTTTAAACAGTATGTCTCGGTCGGCTATTAGCTCTTGTTGTAAGAAAAATTTATTGTATCTCTCATTCAACCAAACTTAAAAACTACAGTACAGTTTTAAAGATAATTAAGCAATGAAGCAGTAGTAATTTTTATACCTTTGTTGCTTTCTCGTATCCTAAATAGATATATAAGATATATGCAAAATTCTCCAAAAATACAATTTCTGTAACGTCATAGCTTATGCAACATACTGACCGAGTAAATAATATGTTTTATACTACATGTAAAAACCTACCGACAATTTGAGTATACTGTTGGCACATCTTGGCGTGGGTACACAAAAGCATGCATGTATGAGTGCATTATGATCGTGTAAAGATAAACATTTCTTTCAAATTAAAATTAGAGCTAGCAGGCAAGACAATCAGGAAGTCGTTACAAGCATGCTGATGTTCGTGAACTATTCTTCGGTGCACTGGAAAATACCATCGATATCCCTCTTACAATTTGCGTATTCGTTCCAGGCTCCGATTTTAGAGTTTGCCCAACAGCTTCTGTATTGATTAATACTTTACCATAGCGGATTACCAAAAGATAAAGGAAGGGTGCGTCAGCAAAGCAGGAAGAGACCAGAAAGGGAGGGTCTCGACGATGCCTTTGATAAAATCCGGCCCGAGATTCAAAATCAGAAACCGTGTCCTATATATCATGATAGGGTCAGTGGGCTTCGGGTAGAAAGTTTTTAGGGAGGATTCGTGCGGCACGAGTATCGGGTAGGGATATCAGATGCTGATATAGTGATACGCGTTATACGGTTTTCGTTTTCACACGCCTACGTATCGCGAATCAATTTGCTATTGCTGCTGTACATGCTACAGATTCGAAGTCATCAATTTTTAAGGCTGCTATGTACTAACCCCATTAGATTCGCTCACCTCAATGTTAACCTATGGAGAAAATTTGTCCACTGGTTGCCGACTTGGATTCAAAGATTTTTTTTTTTAAATTGCACTCCGTCATAGAGAAAGAAATTTTACATTTGTGTATATTTTTCGTTTTTTTTTAAAAATGCAATTAATATTTTAAAATTTAAATTATTCGAAGACAAATCTTGTATAGTGTGTTTTAAACGCTCATACATTCCTTCGGTGGACGAAATTTATAAAATGAATATTGTAGCGCTTTGAAGAAAAGTTCAGGCTATCTGACAATACCAATTTTATTTGATTATCAGCATTTATGTACCTGTAAATAGTTGACAAAAATATTTTTTAAATAAAAAATTTAGGGGCAGTGCTTAACCCCCCTATAGAGAGAGAGCCATTACAATACCTCAAAATGTCAATCCTAAGGGGAGTGGAATTCTCGGACTGTCAACTGGACTCCTCCCACCACAAGAGTCTGCAAGAAGAGGAAAAGGGAAATACCATTTTTTTTCTCAGTACATAGCAGCCTTAAGCTTCGATATATAAAGGTTCAGACTTCTGAAAACAGGCTGTTTTTATAGGATTATTAATAAATATCAGCATATTTAGCGAACGAGTATTATTAGCACGAGCATATTTAGCACGAGTTTTTAATTTATTTTCTAACCAAAAAGATAAAAGGAAAAAATCAAACATGATTGCCTTTAATTCAGAGACGAAGGTATTTGTAAAACTTTCACCTCTTTAAAAAACGTTTTAACTCATTTTTATCAAATGAGGGAAAATGTTTATTAATTAGTATCAAGAAATTCATTTTTGAGAAACATCAATAGTTTCAACCATTTAAGTGTTACGAAGAAAATATCTTAGTTAACAATATAAGTAAGCTAATTATAGCTAGTATAATTGGTGCTCTAGTGCGATAAAGAGTTCAAGAATATGTAATTTTGCGTTTACGGAACTTCATATGTTTATCTCCTCCTAAAGGGAGGAAAAATTCACTTATAAAAATACTTTAAAATTGCAGTGTTTTAAAAACTTCCACGTAAATCGAAATATCTATTATCGAAACATAATGAATAAATCAAAATTTAATGAGAACGATGATCGAAGCTAAAGAATTCTACCGATTCTTTCTGAATTTATTGCTGGTTTAGATATGTTGCAGATAATCAAGGATTTTTAAAATTAACTGTGGATGTCTTTGTTGTAAAAATATTTATCTAATTTATAACTTTGCAATGCAGTTTTAATTCATAATATTTTCTGGATGAAATCTTTATGTGTTACACACTCTACATGGGAATTGTCACAAAAGTATACATTGAACTAAAGTTTTTTTTCTTCTTTCAGGTATGTGATGAATTTCCTTATTTTGAAACTCGATCACCTCCATGAAGGTAATATATATTATTTTCAGTTCAGCAGTCTAAGCAGCGATTATCCTTTAATTCAAATGATATACTGTTTTCACTTGTAAATATTTATGTCAGTTATGACTTACAGGAAACGCGTAAAAATGAAAGCGGCAATAAACAACTTCTTAAAATCCCCAATTTAATTCAAAGGGTGGCTACACGTTTCGGATTAACCACTAATTCATCGTCAGACCGACGAGCATTAGGTTCGATTGTCAATATGAACAATTCGCAAACGCCTTGTATTCGGAGATGAAAGATGTAATCTGCTCTGAACTTTATTTAGAATCCATTAACGAAATCAAAGATGATTTTTTTTACGTAGCGTACAGATTACAAGCCTTCACATACGCTTCACAAATACACTTACAAATGCCTCCATTATGAAAGGCATTTGTTAATTGTTCATAGTGACAATCACACCTAGTGCTACTCGGCCTGATGATGAACTATTAATTAGTTTAAAACATGTAGCCTTTTAACCATCCTTTTAATTTATTTGTGGTTATTATGAAGTAGTTCATTACCATTTATCTCAGTTATCCCAAATACACACTAATTTATCTAAAACAAACTTTTCTTTCTTTCTAATCGTAATTCAATAGACAATATACAATTAAAATACAAAAGTCAATTATAAATGAGAATAGTTGTTCTTTGAATTGTCTTTTGAGATGGGAATTAAGCACTGTGTGATTGTAATCTGTCGTGTAATAAAACATAAACTAGACGCAAAGACAGAAAGACATCACACGGGAAATCTACTGACCTCTTTATCACATTAAAAAAAGTAGATATTTTGAAATCTTTCAAATAATTAATTACTTTACTGTATCTTCCCTATTTACTAAAATATAATCCCGAGCAAGGGAGTAGGAAAGCATATTTATAGGTGTAAACGTTGTTTATTAATCCTCATATAGTTTAGGGAAAGCAAGGTTGGGTAAAATATAAATTTGCATATTATTTTACCCGTTAACTGATAAATTAATGTTAAGGTGCTTAATAAGTGGTAGTATAAGTACATTTGTTTTGTTGGAGTCAAAAAATTTATTCGTGTGATAATCACATGTACAAGCACATTGCTTTGTCAGTATCTACCATAATACCCACTTTGTCATTTTACTTTGTCATAAAGTAATCGATATCAGTAAAATATGGGGCTGTGAATTCCATAGATAGACTAATAAGGTGTTTTATTTATATTACTCAGTGTTCAAGAAGTATATCCAAGATTGGTAACATTAACCCCATCGTATGAGAGGATTATAACACACATTAGTACCCTCGCACACGACATGGTTCACCCCCCGTTTCGCCGACACTGAAATTTCCTTCCCCCTCTCGTTGTAAAATTCCCCAAAATGAGGAAAATCACCACCCCCGTTTCGCCCCAAAAATGCCTTCCTCCTTCTCGTTGACAAATGTTTATTTACAAACTACACTACTCGCCTGGAGTGAACTGCTCCAGGCGCACGAATCATGGTGCAAAATTAGAAAGGGTGAAATAAAAATTTGTGAAAACTTTTGTATAAAAAATTCAATTTGTCAGATTTTCTATGAAATATACAAAAAATAAATGAAATATTTTTTAGATAAATAAAACAAAGCTTTTAAATATATTAGTATGCATTTTACTGAAATCATAACTTTGATTTCAGAAAATATTCATTATAAATTTAACATTTTATAGACCTATAAAAATGCATGATGATTGCTAAGAATGTTTGAAATCACTACTATAAGCATTTACTATGCGTATCGTAAGTTGCGTTTTATAGCAAAAAAAGTTACATGCATCCGGGGAATCCCACGAGCGCAAGTTAACACCGGCGCTGAATCGAGGCAAATATTCGGGATTTTTTTAAAGCCAGCATAGCATTTAGAGTTTCATATTTCCTTTGTTTATTTTGTACAGTGTAAGGATTTGAAGTTGATTCTGGAATGAATGTGTAATATAATTTTTAAAACTTATTGAGTGCACTGGCGATTGTAATTTATTGTTCCGTTTAATTGACTTTGTAAAATTTATGACTATTTTACTAAATTACTTATATACAGTGTGCTTTTGGATTCATCGACGTATAATTTTAAAAGTAAATGGTTTGTTTATAAATTATTATGTTAATTGAGGTTGCAACATACAGAATAATATTTAGTTTTATAACGTAAGAAAATAAAATTGTTTTTTAAATTTCTAAAAGTAATAAATAAAAAAATTATCAGCAATTAACAGATATATTTATATATATTCTGTGTATTAAATTATGTTAATAAATACCATATATTTATATATGTATTGTAGGTAGTTAGAGATGTAAAAAAAAACTAAGTGGGGCTCAGTTTAGAAAACGAAGACTAAAAATGTAAGAAGCCGAAAAGGAAGTTTTAATGAAAGTTGCCAAAATATGAACATTTTTTAAAACGGTCGATTCAAATAATGCACTCGTTGAATTTTAATGGAAACAAATCGCAAGATCAAGGCAATAATTCTCCAGACAAAACAGATACAGATATTACGAATATTTCTTCGCCTGAAACAATTCAAACAGAAAGTGAAATTCTTCCACAACACATTGATATAGAAATAGACTTGTCTGACAAAGAAAAATTTTCGGAACAATTATTTTGATAATTGTGCGAAGTAAAATACTCGAACCTATTAATACAGTCTCGAAAATGCTGCAAGGTACTCATGAAGATATAGAGAAATCCGCTGAGATGCTTTCATCACTCCTAACCCAATTCCAGAACTTATAGAATAATTGGGAGTTTGTTAAAAAACGATACCTTTGAGTTATCAGCTGTATGGAATATTAAACTTTGTTTTCCCCAAAAAAGATGCATCTTGTGAAAAAATTCTTTGCTTAATTACAAGTAGATGAACTCATTTAAGACAATGAACGATATTTGAAAGTCGAGGTGTTTTATAAAGGAATGGATTTAATAATTAATCAATTTACTATTAGATTTGAATCCGTTCGACAGTTATGTACACTTTTTAAATGTTTATCACTTGCCTTAAATGTTTATATCTTGCCGCGTCACTTGATAAAAGTATTCTGGAAGGATCAGAATTGTTACAATCGGCATATCTTTCCGATATTTCACCTAATTTTGGACCTCAATTGCTTCGATTTAAAATGTGCTTTTATATTCAATTAAAACAAATTACTTTAATACGCGAAATTGCTGAACTACTTTTAATTCACACCACAGACTCAAGTAGCTTCTTTGACATAATTACAGCTTGCCTGATATTTTCACTTTACCGGTGACAACTCATTGACCACTATATAAATTGAAAAACAATAACTTTCCAACTTGATCTTGAGAAATTGATTGATCGATTTGCAAACGAAAAAAAGGGAAAACGACAATTTAAGTTTTTTTTTTCTTTGATGTGGAAACTAAACATGTATAAGCGCATTTTGACAATACAGTTTATAAAATATGTAGTAAATATTAGTAGGTACTCCGTACTTAAAGAATAATAGTTTGTTTTATTATTTTAGTAATATTTATTAAATTGAATATCTTATTGCTGAAATGTCTTTAATTTAAATTTAAGTGTTATTCAGTAAGATTTTAAATCGAAATAAGAGGATCAGATAGAAAACAAATTTCGCCAGAACTCTTCCGAGAAACAAGGGGGCGCACTGATTGTACTTGAGCCAGGGCGCTGAATATGTAGCTACACCACTGCTATGCATATTCATAAAGAAGAAATCTAGATGTCTTAAGGGGATGGTGGACTTTCAAATTACCAAAAATCGAACGAAAATTTGAATTTTTTTGTGGGGTATTAATATTTTAAAAATATGTAAAAATTGGAATAAAATGCATTTAAAATATAAAATGAAAAGTAAAATGAAAACTTGGTGGTTTTAGAAAAGTAAATATTAAAGGTAGGTGAAAAAAATATCTTTTAAAGGGCTTTTTATCAAAATGAGTCATTTCCAGATTTGCAAGTCTTTGAAATGCTCCTTGCGTCACAATTTTGGACGAAGTCTAATATTCCTTAGTTCGTAATATACACTAAATATGCTTTGGCTTACGTATAAATATATAGTTACTTATATATTCTTGGAACTGGAACTGTCATTTCTGTGACGGCTCTTTCTTTCAGTTTCCGCTTCTCTCCGCTGGGAGAAGGTGTTGACCCAACCCTCTCCGACTTGAAATCCCTAAATATCTCAAAAGGGAAGCTTGAACGGGAAAAAAGGGGGGGAAGGAAATTTTGTGTCGGCGAAACGGGGTGGACACCCACGACATAGCTTCGTTCCATCAAAAATGTGCAGGGCTCTTTGGTATTAATTATGGATCTGGGAATGGCATATATAGCTTAATAATGTGTTTAGTTAATATCTCTCAGTATTTAAAATGTATGTCTAAGATTAATAAGATTAACTACATTGTGTTAGCTGGAATGTAACATACTTTCACATCCTTGCATACAACATAGATTCATTCCATCAAAAATGTACAGAGCTCTTTGGTATTAACTATGGAACTGGGAATGTCATATATAGCCTAATAATGTGTTTAGTTAATATTCCTCAGTGTTTAAAATGTATGCCTAATATTAGTAAGATTAACTACATTGTGTGAGCTGGAATGTAACACACTTTCCCATCCTTGCGTTCGACATGGAATCATTCTGTCAAAGATTTTTTGAGCTCTATGGTACTAATCACGAAGCTGTGATTACCCTAATAAAGTGTTTAATTTATATTGCTACGTGTTCCAAAAAATTTATCGATGATAAGTACGATCAACCACATTGTGTGAGCCGAATATAATATACATTCGCACCCTTGCATATGACATAGAGACATTCCGTCAAAGATGTTCAGAGCTCGCCGGTATTAACCATTGTTACTGAGTATGTGAACCATGCCCGTAAGGAGTTATTTATGGCCATCGAAATAACTCATCTGCTGTCACAACTCAATCCTATATCAACTTCGTATTGCTGTTTAAAAATAGTGTCCCGCATCGAAACGATCAACAATGGCTCAATTGTGCAAACGAATCTAAGCGAGAGAGAACTAAACCTGTTTCAATAACTCTGCGACTCACTGAGAAAATAAGGTCTTTATTATTTTCATAGCCCGGCAAATAAGCAGAAAATGTAAGAGAGGTAGGAATAAAGGACTTTCCTTCTCAGCTAGTTTTCACTTTTTTTCAACCCGTCTGTTTTTTTCCTGGTCACTGCTTACTGGGATGGAGAGAACGGAGACAGGCTTCATTAAATATGTGTTAGTAGGGTTGAAACGGGTATTGCTGAAACAGCATGCGTCAGTTCTAACAGAAGTGCTTTTACTTTTGCTGTCTATGCCTCAAGTTTACAGATCATTGGAGGGTAATTTTTTTTCTTAAGGTGTGTTTTTCATGAAGAAGAAGTTAAGACATGTTTAAGGAATTTCCAATGAATCATTTGGTGTCTGTTTCTGAACTACGCCTTACTCAGTAAACGTTTTTCAATGAATCAAAAGTTTGATCCCTTACGTCATATATTCCCTCTGAGCTTGCGAATAGAGTTGAATGCAGTCAATTATGCTGACAATTGGCTGAAGTAGTAATGGACGTAGCTTAATAGACTTAGAATTAAGTTGGTGTTTCAATAGAACTTTACATAATCGTGGTCTACACTCACCCACACGAAAATTTAAAAAAAATAACAGTCAACTTTAAATTTTCGATATTAAGTAGCGTAGGCACGAATTTAATTTTTTTCTCTTTACAGATGCAAGATTGCTACAGTTGCTTCGGCTTTTTCGTATTTATGGTTACTATGAGAGGTTTTATCAAACGTTTAAAAATTTTTAATGCACTGTGCAATAAACCTAAAATGACTTTGATATCTAACCTTTAGCTTCATTTCGATATTATGTAGTCTTGTGATGTTCGGCAAAGGTGTTTTTGTAGAAGAGGACTAACATTTCCTTTTAATATGCACGTTTTTAATATGCATCTAGGGTAGGGCATGTAGAGAAGAAAACACCCGAAAAATTAAAAATTACGGATGAAACCGGTTGATTGAAAAAAAATTATAAGCATTGAGTTATTTGTTCCTGTGATAGTCATTATTTCAAGAAAAAAACTATTTCCTCCAACCTTCTGCGCCTGTCCGTTTTTCATTGTCATCTATAATCCCCCCGTTTTATCCACAGTTTTAACCATTTGACATTTTCTACTCTTCGCAACACTTCAGTTATGGGTAATGGCAACGATGTCTCTGATACCCTCCAGCTTTCCCTCCAGTTACCCTCCAGATGTTGCATCATACCTCTGAGATAAAAATACTTTTTTAAGGCTATAAAATTTGAAAAAAAAAGAACTGTTCAGCTTTGAAAGTAAAATTTAAAGATTATTTTAAATTTGCCACATTGTTCTGCAATTGTTTTTATATTTTCTTGTCTCATGCAGATTTTTCTTACTACATTTAGATTCGCAGGTGAATTAATTTTAATATTTGTGAACGCAATAGTTTTCGACCCCATTTCTTATTATATACTTTACTTAACCTCATTTTTATTTATCGTCATTAATTAGCATAGATTAGAATTACGTGTAATATCTAAATAAGGCTGCTGTGTACTGATCCTATTAGATTCGCTCACCTCAATGTTAACACATGGAGAGGATTTGTCTACTATTTACAGCTACATGAATTCTGATAATCCGATAAAAATGGTATTTTCAAATAGCCTGAGCTTTTCTGCACCTTGCAACAGGATTCATTTTATAAATTTCGTCCACCAAAGGAATTTAGGATTGTTTAAAACACACTACACTAATTGTTTTTCCTTGGATAACTTAAACTTAAAAATATTATTTGAAGATTTTTTCAAGGTGTAAAATTTCTTTCTCTATTATGGAGAACAATTTTTAAAAAAATCTTGAAATCCAAGTCAGCAATCCTTGCACAAATTTTCTCCATAGGTTGACATTGAGGTGAGTGAATCCAATAAGGTTAGTACACAGCAGCCTTAAACCAACTTTTACTGCACAATTTGTCATTTAGATGCAGGCAATTTACCGCTTTGTCCATATGCAAGCTCTATCAACACATTCTAAAGCTATTGCTTTGATCAGGTTATCTTAGAAGTTTATCTTTAGTTATACAAAAATAACATTCCTTTCTGGTAGTCTGAAAACGCTTGTAGAATCATAATCTTGCTCTAAAACAATTGGCATACCTGGAAACAATGTCTAGACTAAATGAAATTCCTAGACGTGCTGTGAGGGCAAAAAAGTATTACGCATGTCTCGATACTTTATTATGTAGATATAAAGCCGACAGAAAGATGAATGATAAAAATTGATAGCCCGACGCCTCTTTGTATTACAGATGCTTGAACACTAATCTTAACATCCGTTGCACTTTCTTTCGTTTTTTGTTTTTAATATTCGTTCAATGTGGAATACAAACCAGGTACATTCAACTTAAAGCTTCACTAATTTTTTGTTGCAAAATCTTGAAGAAGCTTTATGAGAATCCCACAAGATTAATGACCTCTTGTTAACTCTCTCATGATTGTTATCTTGCACACAGTTATGAAACCTGAAAATGCAAAATATGAAACGCACTGAAAGTACAATTATTAATATGTTATTGTTGTCGTTTTCCAATGTGGAGCTCTTGTCAATGAATTCATATACCAGGAGGATTTGTTGGTTTCTTTTTATCTGGGAGCAACATTTAGGTGAGCGAACATAAATTTGTATACTCATGTGCCAAAAATTGTGTGCACACATAACTCCCTTCGTGCCACAACAATTTAGACCAAACACCACCACCAGGGGCGACATTTGCGGACTCGTACCCTCTTCCCACCCCTATAAATCCCACAGAGAGACTTTCAGATCTACAGATTTAACGTGCTCGTACTCGTCGTAGTGCATTGAGTGTCATTTGCCAAGATTCGATTCCTGCTCTCTAAGTAATGAATCCTTACGAGCTAACCATTAGGATTCCCCGGGCCCATACGTGTTAATACTAATAAATTTATTCGTCTTTCGTAAAATTACAAACATATACATTATATGACTGATTTTAATTTTACATACTTGATTGAATTAAAAAAGTTAGAAACCAATCTTAATGACGTTCAAAATATTTATATAAGTATTGAAATATTTATATTTATCTACTGATAAATTTCTGTCTCTTGACACAAACTGCATTACAAATTTATTTTCAGTTCCAGTTAAAAGATGCATGCTATTAAAACAATAGTTTCAATGAAATAGGACTGAAAAATGGAATTTATTTCTATTATTATTATTAATTTTAATAAGTCAGTTACGTTGGCGATCCTATATTTTTAAAGAAACGTTATTTTTTAACATGCATTTCCTGACAGAATCTCAAGCAATACGCGATGAACACTGTAATATCAATTAAAGAAAGCTATTCTTTAACACCTTTTCGAGTCCACGAATCCATTGATCGGCTGTCTCGGAACGCAGTTTTGAATTATCGTTGTTGCCAATGTATAAGTACTTGTCCAGTGACATTCGCACAATTTACCGCGGTAATTCGTTAAGGCTGCTATGTACTAAGAAAAAAAATCGTATTTCCCTTTTCCTCTTCTTGCAGACTTCTGTGGTGGGAGGAGTCCAGTTGACAGTCCGAGAATTCCACCCCCCTTAGGATTGACATTTTGAGGGATTGTAATGGCTCTCTCTATATGGGGGTTAAGCACTGCCCCCAAATTTTTTATTTAAAATATATTTTTGTCAACTATTTACAGGTACATAAATGCTGATAATCAAATAAAATTGGTATTGTCAGAGAGCCTGAACTTTTCTGCAAAGCGCTACAGGATTCATTTTATAAATTTCGTCCACCGGAGGAATTTATGAGCGTTTAAAACACACCATACCAGATTTTCCCCCGAATAATTTAAATTTTAAAATATTAATTGCATTTTTAAAAAAAAACTGAAAATGTACACAAATGTAAAATTTCTTTCTCTATGACGGAGTACAATTTTTTAAAAAAAATCTTTGAATCCAAGCCGGCAATCCGTGGACAAATTTTCTCCATAGGTTAACATTGAGGTGAGAGAATCCAATGGGGTTAGTACATAGCAGCCTTAACCACTTTTTATCTAAGAGCATCATACAGGTGATTCAGTATTGCTCCCTGGTGCCACTAAGTCTCGACCGAGCGGCCCCCCGGGGCGACCAATTTGGAATTGTACTAATTTTATTTTTCTTCTTGAAAATATCTTCTGTAGTAACCTAAAACACTTAGTACTACAAAACTTCATTTCTTGAAAATGAAATATTTTTGTTAGTTGAAACCGCTACGGTCATTTTTAGCTACACAAGTACAAATTGGACCACGACCTACAGCTTAAAGCCAATTCCGAACGGCTACAAACATACATGCCAACTGTGGGAATGGAACCTATGGACGCTGGCACCGAATGCCAGCACCCTAGCCATTCGGCCATCATCCGCCCAAAGGCAATATTTTAAAATTAAAACTTGTAACATGAGGGCAAAAATAAAGTTTTCACTCTTCATTGATGAATATGGGAATCTATTTAGTGTCTAAATCTTTTACTTCAGGGAAATGCCATAAATTTAGTCATATAGTGCCATTTTCTTTTTTATAGGAAAACAAATTGTTTTACCTTCTATGCTTATAAATGACTATTTTATACCCTTTGCAGAGACATACTTTTTTTTTATTCGGTATGTACAATGCAAGGTAAAGAAAGTCGAAAAAGGGAAATTTATATTCTACACGTATTTTTTTTTAATGTTATAGACTTGTAAAACACTCACATTTGGGAACAAAGCGAGCCCTTCAAAGTCTGTTAAAAGGGTGCTCACCATCACGAACATACGGTGTAAAAGAACATAAATCTGAACCTCCAGTTAATGTGTGTCAGAGTTAGCGGCCATAGGGTTTGCTAACAATGGAATATCGGAGAAAATTCTGTGAATGCGCGTGATTGTAAACAGGGAAAAAAACGTTGTGCCAACAAATTTCTCCAGGCAAGTTAAAGGCTAATAGACGCAATTTTGATTATTTATTTTCTTTCTCGTATTGTTTAGTGTATTGTTTTGATCATTTATATCTGTTGGGCGTGGCTGAATAGAGCTGAGACTCTTTGTTCCCGTTGTCTTTCGGGAGTTTTGATTCGGTATAACAGATTCTCCTGAGCTTCAAAAATTGATTTGGGGGAAATATCGTCAAATAGGTATCGTACATTTAGATCCAGATCTAAGAAGATTTTATCTGCATGCTCGAATTTAATATTTTTCTAAAACTTTTTCGATACATTCATTTTACCCCCTGTCTAATTAAATTAAACATCATTAACCTAAATATATATTTATTCTCTGTACAATATACAGTCCAGTCAGTGGTGAATTCACTTGGTCAATAAAGTAGTTTTATATAATTATATTTATTGTTTTACGTGTTTTATAAGAGATACAGATATGATGCTGTATTTTCAATTCTTTTTCTTATCAGATTACGGGGCATGCTACGGGATACATGCAATGAACCACTCTATCCACATAATGAAGAAGATGCAAACAAATCCTGCACGTTAAGGAAAGGCATATTTTTATGAATATTTACAATTTTTAGAATGATAATCCCTGCCATCTCAAATCTAGGACTGTCACTTTGCATGAATTATATAAATCCTCTGTTGAAAGAAGTATGCACAATTCATTTTATCCCCTGTCTAGTTAAATTAAACATCATTAACCTAAATATATATTTATTCTCTGTACAATATACAGTCCAGTCAGTGGTGAATTCACTTGGTCAATAAAGTAGTTTTATATAATTATATTTATTGTTTTACGTGTTTTATAAGAGATACAGATATGATGCTGTATTTTCAATTCTTTTTCTTATCAGATTACGGGGCATGCTACGGGATACATGCAATGAACCACTCTATCCACATAATGAAGAAGATGCAAACAAATCCTGCACGTTAAGGAAAGGCATATTTTTATGAATATTTACAATTTTTAGAATGATAATCCCTGCCATCTCAAATCTAGGACTGTCACTTTGCATGAATTATATAAATCCTCTGTTGAAAGAAGTATGCACAATTTACATAATCCAGTTTAAAAATTAGTTTCATAAGGCCTCCGTACATATACTTTCATAAATTAAAATACCTTTCAGCTAAAGTTCATGTATGTAAAGGGCAGCTTGAAAACCAAACCTTGAAGGACATATATGAAATAAATTTCAAACCTTTTCGTTATCGTTAAAAAAGTCAATCCAAAATTCTTACATCCTATTGCAATAAAGCATTATCCCTCGTTTTAACCCGAAGTAAGCTATTAGTTTTCCCCCTAAAGCCACGCGCTGACACGTTATATAACAGTTATATAAGATTGGAGAACTTTCGAGGATCACCCCATATGACGCCTCATAGTCAGGTGATGAGTTTAGACCAATTAAAGTTCAGCGCGCCTCTACCTTTTCGAGATCTGAGCGTCCCTTCGAAGCTTTTGTGCTCGTACTAGAAACACAACATGAAGTGAGTTTGAGCTCTCCGTCAATAGCGTCGCGGCATTGCGCTGCCGGGATTTTTCCCGAAATAAGCGATCTGTAAAAATGTTTGATGTACGGATGTCTATCGAGAAACTACCTTGCAATAAAAATCTTTAGGAATATAGCTGAGTCTTCCGTCATTCTGGAAGTGTCTATTTCTCTACAGCGTGCCTGCATCCTTGCCTCGCCACTCGCTACGACTCGTTACGATTACAACTCCTCGGTTATATGACTACAAAGTTGTCAAGCTTCCTAATTATTACTTACTTACACACACACACACACACACACACACACACACACACACACACACACACACACATACACACACACACACATATATATATATATATATATATATATATATATATATATATATATTTATATATGTCGTGATTTGGATTCAAGACAGACATCAACTCATTTTTAATTTAATAAGTTTATTAATTCCATTAACTTCGAGACAAACATCCTAGTTTAGTGAACAGCACGTATCACGACCACATACCAAGTAGTACAGAGCAAATCTCAAAACGTTCATCTCCAACTGTTGCCAACCCGGAAAAGTTAAACTTTTCAAGCAGGACATTCGGCGAGAAAACCGGTTACCCTACAAACTCCTGACTCTGATTCGTCGGGGATTGTACTCAAAGTGAGGGACGAGTCATTAAAATTAATAATTACTTGATCTGATTCTTACATATATATATATATATATATATATAGTATGCCCACTAAAGTCCCTTCCCACCCTCTTAACTTCGGAACGGCTGCTGCTATATTCATAAAAGTGGTGTCTAGGTATAGTAAAGTAGCCATGCGCTACTGAATAAAACCACCTACCGCGCCACCTGGTGGAAAACTGCGGAGTTAGCAATCCTATCTCGAAAACGGAACGAGATAGGGGAAAAAAGTGATTTACAAAGTTGTAGAAAATCATCGATTTAGTACAAATGGATACCTTGGGGACAATGCAAAAAATAGAACGGTTCATGCAAAAAATAGAACGGTTAAAACGCGCAATTCAATGCAATTCAATGCAAAAAATAGAACGGTTAAAACGCGCATTTGTTTTTTCGCGATTTCCTACATTGTGACGTGACAAAACGATCTGAGAAAGAAAAAAACAACTAGTTTTAACAATATACCTTTATTTGAGATGTTCAAACTTCTCACCGTCATTGCGGTGTCGTGTTTTGCCCGAAAGATAATCATTTCTCCTTCCGTTCAAGTTTTGTGACGTCACAGTGTAGGAAATCACGAAAAAACAAATGCGCTTTTTAACCATTCTATTTTTCTCATTAATGTCCACAAGGTGTCTTTTCTTACTAAATCGATAATGCTCTACAACTTTGTGAATCACTTTTTTCCTCTATCTCATTCCGTTTTCGAGATAGGAATGCTAACTCCGCTGTTTTCCACCAGGTGGCGCGGTAGGTGGTTTTATTCAGTAGCGCATGGCTACTTTACTATACCTAGACACCACTTTTATGAATATAGCAGCAGCCGTTCCGAAGTTAAGAGGGTGGGAAGGGACTTTAGTGGGCATACTGTATATATATATATATATATATATATATATATATATATATATAAACGCTCACTTTACTATTTAATACCCCAGAAATTAAAAAAATTAATTTTCTACTAGAAAATTTTAAAAAGAAAGCCGTATCTGTACGTGACTGAAAAAATTGTTCTAAATCTGTCCATTAAAGTTTAAATTATACTTTACATCAAAGTTTATATTTTTAATAAAATCAGTTTGGCCCACTACGTCAAAAACAAGAACTGTTCCGGTTCATATCGGAAGTCTAAAAAAAATTGCGAAAATGACAAAATCCAGTGGTGGGCAACAGAGCAGATCTCTCAAATATTATTTCTCTATGAGCATAAAAAAAACATACCAAAATGACTGCTTTTTTCATTTCAGGAAATAGCATAACGTTAAACAAAACAGATTTTACTGTTCAAATAGACATATGTTGCATTAACCTGATTGTTACAGTTTGAGGACGATAAAGAATAAAAGAACGTGCGAGTTTCTGAAGGGTCTTGCTTTATAAAAATTTATATAGTCATGACATTAATCTTAAATTGATCTGGTATGTTTATGCTTGTGCACTGATAATGAGAATTTTATGAGCCCAAAGCAAAGTTGAATAACGTACTGCCATTGAAAATGTTCAGAATCCAAATGATATTTTCAATATCTTTTCCTAAATAGGTTGCATTTCGGTGTAATATACAGAATAGATAAAAGCAGCCTATAACTTCATTCTTATTGTCTATTATTTATTGTTTAGTAAAACTGTTATTGCATAATAAAATAGCTGTTAGAGAACAATATCACACACGCAGTAAGAAAGTTAAATTCCTTTCATTTTTTTACAGCTGCTATTGAGGCAGACAGCATTGAGTCGTTTCTGAAGGCAATAGACTTTGTTACCGCTGTCCTATAGAATGTTTCTTTACTAGGTATTATGATTAAAATTTTAAAATTAAAAAGAAACAGGAAAAAGTGCCAAAAACGAAAAGGCAGATAAAAAGAAAAAATTGGAGGCTATAGGATAATTTGATATTTTTAAATCACAAATAATATTTATTTTTGCAATAAATTTGTCGGAGATATGCACAACTACACAAATACAGGGTGTCCGAGCTAAAGGTATCCAAAAGGCATGACTTATTTTTACGGAACTACCCATTAGAATTCAAAAAAAAAATATTTAAATAGAAAGAACATCTCACCAGTTTTTAATATCAATCATAAATTTCGATCATAGTGTTGTAGATTTCGATGTGTGCACCTTTTATAGCACAAGAAACGTCTAAATGGTAATCCAGTTCTCTCCAAGTGTTTCGTAGCATATCAGGAGTTATTATACGAATTGCTTGAATGATACCCTTCTTCAACTCATTCACCGTTTCAATTTTTTGTTTATACACAACGGATTCAATGAATCCCCAAGCAAAAAAGTCTAATAACGCCTGATATGCTACGAAACACTTGTAGAGAATTGGATTACAATTTAGGCGTTAGTCGTGCTACAAAAGGTGCACACATTGAAATCTATGATACTATGATAGAAATCTATAATTAATATTAAAACGGTGAGATGCTCTTTGTATTTAAATAATTTTTTTATTCTAATGCGTAGTTCCGTAGAAATAAGTCATGACGTTTGGATACCTTTAGCCCGGACACCCTGTTTAAGTTTACATAATTTTGCTTCGGATAGAGACAAATGTGTGTTGTGGATGGAGT
>OU015493.1:148785005-148945005 GCA_907164885.2 Dolomedes plantarius
AGACCATAAAGTATTCAAGTATTCGTCATCTACGTCTTCCTGACAAGTTCTTTGTTTGCTTGTTTTTTGTTTGTTTGTTTTTGTTCCTAATTCCTCCTGGCGAGAAGTTCCAAACTAGGTACATACAGGCTTCGGGTTATAGTCGCGGCTCCGGTATATATAGCACCACAAGTGTCGGAGTCCGTCTTAGCTAGTTAGCATCTCAATTTTGACCGAGCACCCCCTGGTGCGACATCTGGGGATTATACCCTCTCCCACTCCTTCTGACCTCATAGAGGGAGCGCACGTAATTTCCAGTCTACGGATTTAACGGGCCCATAAACGGCCCAGACATGGAAGTATTTAATGACGGGTGTAGAGATTTGATCCGACCACCCTCAGCACTGAAAGCTTGCGCGCTACCACAAGGCTACCTTGTGCCCTCTTTAGTTTTTAAACATTAACACACATGAAATTTTATGCTACGATAGTACTAAATAGGCCACCTTATGAAATTTAATGACTTATTCCTTATTGCATCTACTTTATGCCATATCGTTGATGTTGATCTAATGATCCAGTAGCTCATTCATGAGATATTGTATTGTTTGTTACATGTTAAAACATCTTCATTAAAATGCGCATTTATAACTTGAGGGAAGACTGAAGAATGTGACATATATTTCTCAAATTATTACCATATGGGCGTATGAATTTTATGACAGAGTTATTTCTTTATATTTTCAACACATACAGAACCGGAATGTGTCTCAGAGCGGAAAGAAATTTCGAAACCGCACGAGAACAATGGCGTCCATTACGAAGTTTGTATTATTTCCTTTGGACATATAAAAAGGGATTCCAGTTGTCTCACCTCTGACACAGAGCAGACTTTTAAAAAAAGAATTGCTCGGGAAAGCTGAACAATTTAGCCCTAGAATTAAAAGGGGTTGTAGTAAATGCGTGAGAGCAATTTCGTGTTTTAAATGGGTTCTTAATTGCTTCTGGGTGTGAAGCAGAGATGCGAAATTCTTATCCCTTGTTGTTTGTTTGGAATAATTAAGGTGTTCTCTTATAATGGTTTAGGCACGACATGAATATGAAGGATATTGCTTTTTTGCTATATCATGGTGATTGCAGAAAGTTGTCGTTTTTAAAAGAAAGATTTAAGTCTGTGATTATACAGAACTTCTGAAAAGGAAATATGAAATAATGTTCATTATAGCTAATGGCTATTAGAGGAAGGATTATTTTTAGGAATAATCTTTTATTTACAGACCATGTAATTAAAAATTTATCCATATTGTTTTAATATAACAGAACTATCTTAGGATTTTAATGGATAGGCTGTTGTATAAATACTTGTACCTTTAGAAATATTGAAGGTACCTTGAAATTTTTTTCTAAGAGCATTAAATCCTTCTCTCTCTCTCTCTCTCTATATATATATATATATATATATATATATATATATATATCAATATCAGGGGCACCCGCCCAGGGCCATATATACATATCTACATATATATATATATATATATATATATATATATATATATATATAAAAGGGGCACCCGCCCAGGGCCCACTTGGAAGGGGGGCCCAAAATGCTGTATTAATTTTATTATTTTTACAAACCTAATTAAATAAGGTGCCTAAATACAAATTCTTGCCCAGGGCACAGGAATGGCTAGTTACGGCACTGAATATATATATATATATATATGTGTGTGTGTGTGTGTGTGTGTGTGTGTATACATACACAAATAATATGCTATTTATTGCCTTTATCGTTTGGATAATGACGAGCAGAGGTTTCTAAAACAATTCATAACCGGGTAAACTTTCGCTTTTCCCAAAAAGTTTCAATTCACATAAATCTATTTGCCCTACAGGTAATCGTAACGAGACACGCAACGATAGGGGGAAAAACATTAGGGCCTACATTCAAGAATGATGTAACACAGAAAATCTATCAGGCCATTAGGTACAATAGATTTATATCTCGATTCTTCCTTTCACACAATTCTTTCTCTCCTTTGACCTGCCACCTACACATTTTGCTCCACTAGTATGAATACTGCAATCAAGCTGTAAAAGCAAAAGCTAGGTGACTTACGCTGAATACACGTTTAATGACATCCAAGAACCCAAGCCAAACAAAGTGTTGAGAAGATTGTGTTCCAAAAGCCTCGAAAAAGAATTCATTTGGATAAATGCGGATTGTAAAAGTTTTCAGTTTTGTTTCACTTTCTTCCATCTCTTTGATATATTGAACTGAAGATCTAATTAAAAAATTTAAAAGATAATTAAAATATCAACGGTAACAGGTGAAACTCTTCACTTTATAATTTTAAATATATATATATATATATATATATATATATATATATATATATATATATACAGTGCCGTAACTAGGCAGGGGTAACAGGGGCCCCCGCCCAGGGCCCACTTGGAAGGGGGTCACAAAATGCTGTATTTGTTTTATTATTTTCCCAAACCTAATTAATCAAGGGGCCCAAATGCAAATTCTTGCCCAGGGCACATGTAAGGCTAGTTACGGCATTGCATATAAATACAGGAGGTTATCAAAATAATGGAAACACCTATCAATATTAGTGGTGTTTATGAATGTGCTTCGTATTCCTTAAAAAACAAGTCTGGCCACCGGTATTTATTTATATAATATAATGTATGTATTATTGTACTGTCAGGTAGCAGTAATGAAAATCGCACCATGCAACTCTTACTCGTGCCTATCATAGCACAGCGCGTTCGCTCTGGCTCGGAGTCGCTCTCGTTGCGGGTTCGATCCCAGCCGGAGCCCTTTCTCTTTTCCAAATTTCAAGCTACATTTAGCTGTCCCAATGCGTATGCCATAGTTATTTCTTTTCGAAGTGTATGGTCCTGCGGGCCTTTTTTTTTTTTATTTACTGCAGTTCACGACTTCGGAAAAATATATTAAAACTTGAAAAAAAAAAAAAAAATTGTAAAACTCACAAAATCAGGAAAAAAAAAAAAAAAAATTATATTCTATCTTGTTCTGTACGATGAATTAATGGCTTTCTGGGGCCTTTTACTCCTTACTTGTTTTTGCTACTACTTAATTAATTTTTATTAATTAATTTTTTCTTATTATTTTACTTAAATTATTTTTTAATTATTACTCTAGTAAATTAACTTTTTTTTTTACTTTTTCGCGTATCCTTACCCTTAATTATTTTAATTTTTTCTTTTAAACTTTAACTAATGAGCACTTCCACCGTGATAACAATTATCTTACTTACAGGAGATAAAGCCGTCAGGCCAAGGTACTCCACTACCAAAACCAAATTCTGCTTAGTAGCAGTAATGAAGCTAAGGGCATCGTGTGAGGAACAGCGTAAAATGTCAAACCTTGCAGACCTTGTGAAAAGGGCAAATTGTTGGAGCGCGTTTAAATTGGAGTATCTTTTACTGCAACCCCCAGGCTTATGGGTGTTTTTCCAGCTATGGTATCGAAAGTCATGATAGCATACAGAATGCACGGAAAAACATCCCTTGCCAAATAGAATAGAGGACGAAAAGGAGAGCTGAGTGAAAGAGACGGATGAGGTATTGAAGTGGATTGTGACACGAAGAAAGAAAACAACTGCAACCAAAATGACCGAAGAGCTCAATCGGCATCTGCATATTCTGGTATCAACCATTAGAGGTAGAAGGGATCATCACAAAGAAAGCATTTGCGGAAGAGTAGTTTTCCCAAGCCACTTATAATAGATGCCAATACAAAATATCGTCCACAATGGTGCCACGAGCGCAAATCTTGGTCGAGTAATATGTCAAAAAACGGCTTTTGGACCGACGAATCATTTTTCATATTGTCCCTCGCAACAGGACGTGCGCATGTCTGGAGAACACCTGCACAAGCGTAAGATTCTGGCTGTCTCATCTCAACTGTCAATCATGGAGGTAGATCTATCAGGGTTTGGGATGGCATCTCATGGTTTTCTTCAGGCCCTATGGTAACCTTAAAAGGGAGATTGAATGAGAAGGACTATGTCTAAATTTTAGCTCACTAGTCCATTCTATGGTGCAAACATTGTTTCTTGCAGGAGATGGCATTCTCCGGTATAATAATCCCCCTATACATACAGCTAAATCTTTTTTTTTTCCCAATGCGGAAGCACTTGTACTCAAACATTCGCCCTTACTACGCCGCAGTTTTACTGTCCATTTTATTATGGGGGCACCATATAGGCGGACAGCATTACCCCCTATGAAGGGACGACACGAACAGAGGCATTTTTAGTGGCGCAACGCCAGGATTCGATCTGAGCACCTCAGAACCGAAAACAATCGCGCTCTACCACTGGGCCGCTACAAGCCCATACAGCTAAATCTATCAAGTATTGGTTTGAAGAGCATGAAAAAGAAGTCAGATATCTTATCTTGCCCTGTACAATCCCCCAGACTATAAATCATCCAACCACTGTGATCTGTATAAGTGGATAGATAAAGGTATCAATATCCACCACAGCATCTCTACAGGAACTTTCAAGATTTTTCCCTGAAAAATGGTATAATATATTTTTAACCACTATTCATGACTTGTATAATCCAATTCCAATGTGAATCGGGTAGTATTGCATGACAAAGGTGATCTTGCCCCGTATTAATAAAGGTTTTCATGATGTTTCTTAGTGTTTCTATTATTTTGATAACCACCTATATATATATATATATATATATATATATATATATGTGTGTGTGTGTGTGTGTGTGTGTATGTGAATTTATGTATTTATATACACACCTCTCATGTATTTCGTGAATTATTTGATTTTTCTTTTAATCTAAATTATTATTATAAGAGAGATCCTTTAAATCGCATTACGACATCACCATAAATGACCTACAATTATACTGTTAGTACAAAATATGTTATTTTTAGATTCGAAAAAATGACGTTAATCAAGAGACGATAAAGAGGGGACGATTAAGATGTTTAAGCCCCTTAAGGAGTTTGATCCCTCAATGATTTCATGCAGAAAATATCTACAAAAACACTAAGAAATAAAGGATATAGAAGGAAATTTTCCTTGAGGGAATGAAATAAATAATATCACTATTCTGTTCTCATAATAAAAAGATAGAATGTATCAAAGTAATATTTCGAACACATTAAGAATGATTACGGAAAACGGGAACTAGAACGATAAATAGCGGTTAACGTAGCTTGAAAAAGCATATAATTCCCCGCTATTGACAATTTCCCAAGCGTTTCCTTTTATACCTAAATACTTCTGCACAGTTTGGAAAAGCTATCGAAATAGCAAGGGGCATTGGGATCAAAACCAGATTACTTAATCACCGTCTTTTCTCTTATGATAAAAATCACTGAGGCGAAATGGAGTGTGAATCGTTTTACTTGAATCAGGCTTAAAGAACATTTTGATAAGAATAGATCTACTATGGTAATAGAATTACTATTTTCTAGCAATTTAATTTTAAATTTAGTCGACTTTTTCAAGCATGATATTAAAATGACAATATTATATTTAAGATATGTTATATTTAAAAGGTAAACATACAAATAGATCCCGCGGGTAGGCAATCACCTGTAAACACTTTAATACAAAATTTAAATTTCCGTTAAAAAAAAAATATTGCGTTTGTCGCATAATGTTGTTCGCTTCCTAGGGCGAAAAACTATGCATTGTCAGAAAGGTTCTCAAAAATACTGAAAAAAGGGTATTCAAAAGGTCAAATATCCTCGAGGTTTTCATATTCTGCATTAATAGATAAATAATTTGTCATTAAGAAGAGTTATAACTGATATAATTTAATAAATATTCCCCGGGAATTATCATTTGTACTGTCGATGTAATAAAATTAAGGTACATGCCGAAAACTTGCAGTATATGACAGCCTACTTTCAGTTTCAATAGATTTTCAGATATTTTTATTATGTTATCCCTTAAATTATGTTGATTTGTCTATACTCGCTCTTTGTCATATATATATATATATATATCTTTTAATAACAGATTTCAATTACGTATCCAAAAGCTATTGCAGAAAATCTACAAGAATGAAAATATTAATTAAGTTTTATTGCTATTAAACTTCCATATTTTATGATGAATGAAATGATCGAAATAAAAATCAATCCAAATAAACCATAGGGAAGAATGGTGCCCTTTACTGCGACATAAAAACAATACATCCGGATATTTCAATTAATTAAAAGTAAACGAACTTTTTCCTCCCTTTAAACCTCAATTATAGCATTTCAACTCGTCACAATAAACGTTCATCTTCCTGTTTTAAGTATTTACTTATCTTCTTCCTTTTACCAATCGCGCCAACTGAAAACGACAGCACTTAAGCATCCATAAAAAAACTTAGCTAACTAAAAAAAATGATACTGAGAAGAAAAAGAGGAACTTAAATGGAAAGAGAGCATCTAATTTTTTAATGTAATGAAAATATTGTGAAAGAGTTCTTCCAGAGAAAGTATAAATGACTTTTAATGCAATATAGTCAACTAACTGTTACTTAAAAGAGCAGATTACACTTTAACAGCATTCATACTTAATAAGTATTAATTTGATAGAAATGTGACAAAGGAAGGAATGATTTTACGCATAAAGTATCTCAGATAGAACGGGTTTACTTCAGGGAATATGTTCATCATATCTATTATTGAAAAGATAATTGCTTAAAGATTTTTCAAAGTAGCTTACAAAATAAATGAGTGACAGAGCCCACGCAGTATTCATCAAATGCGCGACTGGATGTCGAAGTTCAACCTCAGCATTTTAAATTACGTTTATTTTGGCTATGAAGTTGGTATTAAGTTAACGTGACTGTCGACTTCTGCATTTAAAGTTGAAAGAGTGAGTAACGCTTCTCCAGGGTCTTTCTTTGTGAATAACCTAAATACATGCGTCTAAACCTGTCATACACTATTCCAAGTTAATCGTCATTCTCGTCTTGTGTAACGTCCTTCAGTTTATATTTTCAAGTTTGAACGTTAAACATCTTTCTACAATTTTGCGAAGTTAAAACATTTGTGAGCGTATGGTAAAAAAAATTAGCTTGGTATATTTTTTTACTACCGTACCAGGAGTGTTTGATCTAATTTGAGGTGGCAACAGACGGCAATGTTGGTTTATCTATATGATGTCTCCATTATTGAAAGCCAGAAACTTCTATGATGTCCATGGGCAAATGTCGAAAGACAATGTACTTTGGGAAAAAAAATTACTGCTGAATCACTGGTGAAATTTCTTCCAAGTTTGAAGCCAAAGTAAATTCCTCAAAGAACTGAGCGTATTTTAGTTACCATCACCTAGATGTTATCGAACTTTTTTTATTATTCTTTTATAAAGATTGGTTCTCTTTGAAATTTTGAAATAGGTCAGCTAGATATTGGGCTTTACTGAATATACAGGTTAGGATTGCCTATGGCTCTGATCAAGTGTTTGAGCCATGATAACTGCACTCCTAGTCGAGTGTACATTGTAGATGTTTCATATATTTTCTAGAGTACAACATTAAACGCATTTTTAAAAATATTCAGCTTAAGGCTTTCTCTCATAAGACACGCAGGGTCATTTAAAAAAAGTATTAGGTTTCAACATGCATTATCTAAATGAAAATTTGTCATCTGTGAATGATAAACAAAACTTTCCACTGAATGCTTCCGTATCTACGCCGGGTATGGTCAAATTAATTCTGTAGGCGGGAAAGTGCATCGTGGGGTTTGGGAGGAGAGTACAAGTTCCCTAGATTTCGCCACTGGGGATGCTTGGTGTAAATTGAGGAAGTACCAGGGAATGATGTTGGTTCACTTGTGTGGCACTTCCATCACAAGCAACCAAAAATTTCGCGGTGTCATATCGACAAATTTCGACAGGCAAAAGTGTCGGCCGCATTAGAGAAAAAAAAACTGGTATTACCGAAATAAAATGCTTCTATAGTGACTCTTCAAAATTCAAATGAGCACAACATTAACTAAAAATAAGATGTTTGTTAATTTTAATGGAAATCAAGCTATTGATTCCAAGAAATTCTTGATAAAATTCCATCCCCTAAAAACTAAAACATTTTCTGTTTATGGCATTTTTTGTGTGAATATTTTTAGATTTTAAACAACCTTCTGCTGTGTCAAAGCCTAGATATCTGGTATTCTTCTTTAATTGGTTATATGAAGTTGCCTGAAGAATTTTCAAAAACAAAGGATTTCCACTTCGTTTTGCCCCCTTCTTTAAACCTCGTGCGGCAAAAGATGACCGGAGCTCTCCTCAACAACCAAACGACCTTGTGGTTCCCAGCAGTGATACATTTGCAGAGGATTTTTTTTTACTTCGTCATTGTCACTTGGTGTCTGACAGGCTAAACCACCATAATAAGATAACATCTTGTCTGAATTAAAATAACAACTTGTCGGAATTAGTTAAAACAAAGTTAAGGAACTAACAGTGTGTTATACATACTACTGATATCAATGCTCCTTATGGTGTTACGACTTTTTCTGTGAAGAATCCGTGACAAAAGATCAGATCTAAAGCTGTTTAGCAATCAAATCACGGTTACGCGCCGGTGACAATGCTTTTCCCCACGTGCCACCGTTCCTTATCCGCTGTTACTCAACTTCCACGTTCCCTAACTTAATACAAAACGAAAGTTTCCGCCTTACCCTTATCAGTGCTAAGTTGTCCGATATTGGCAAAGCCATCCTCTTGGACAACAATCGACTGCGCTTGAGATTCGACATCAATTAGCTAAGCGTGATGCCATTGTTGATTTAGAATGTTAAAGGGGGAACTATCGTAACGGAATGTCCAGTTACGTACGGTTATTGTTGCGAAGTAATACATTGTCCGAAATTTTGGTGTCGGCAGCTGGAGTAAGTGAGACATGAATGGCATTTCTTATAGAGAGGAAAGGTCTCACTATGTTTGGTACCAGTTGATTACGTGACAAAAGTAAGTTGAATAAATAATGAGAGTGAAAGCGTAGTGTTAAGATTTTATAATGAATGGGAAAGAAATCCTTTATAAGCAGTAAATTGAAATTGTTTACAAACAGTTTAAAGTCTTGTTAAGGAGTCTCAATTAATCTGGTGAAAGCTTAGCTGGTTAAAAAGCCTCTTTTATAATGTATTATTAGTATTTTTTTATTAGCTAAGATATCAAATAAACTAGAACAGTTATTATTATTAAGCCGTCTGTTACATTCGAAGTTGTCCACATAACTTTCAGCATTACGTGATTAATTACATAATCTTTGTTATGAACCTAAAAGCACTTCATTCAAATTCAAATCTGTGGCTTTTGGCGTAATTAAAAAAGCCACCAATTGTTGGCATGATCTTTACTTGGTGCTACCGTTTAGCTCTGCTTACTGACACGAAACACTGCAGATAGTCTTCTCAGCCTTACTATATGAAATATAGATCTTAGATCTCCAAATCTCAACTTATAAAATGAAATATTTGTCATGATATTCACTTCAAAAATATCCCCAATCAAAGGAATACTGTAAACATTTCAACTTGAATTCATCATCTGCTGTGATATTCTGATGCTCATATTCCGACTTTTGAAATCATATATTTCATTTCAGCCCTTGCTTATTTTAACGTTCTCGTCAATAAACACATGAAAAAATATTTAACATTTACAGCCTATATACACAGAATTATTACACAAAGTATATACAATTTTTACATGCACTTCTAAAACTACTTTCCAGTCTCAACTCAAGATGGTAAGTTTGAATTTCTCCAGCTATCACCAGGGCAGCTTGTTCTGCCCCCACCGGAGTCGCCCTCCGAAACCCAAACACCGAACAGCGTGATGCTCGTACAACCTCTCTCGCAGAGAGTCAGTTCCAATCTCTCACCTCTACATTGGAACTCTTCCTGGGATTTAGGGGTTAGGACGCAGGTGTGTCCAAGGGATCTCAAGGTACGCCCATCTACAAAGTGGTACGTTTTCTAAGATGTTGGGATTTGCGACGTTACAGCATATAGAATAGCCAAGTATGTTGTTGTTGTTGTTGTAGCTAATCCTCTGGCATCCGAATATAAATTCAGATGAGATCCTTGAGGTTGTTGACTCTGGAAAAATCAATTAAAAAAGATGGTTTTTCATAAGATCTTCTCTGGTAAGGCACAAACACTCCAAAATGTGTTCCGAGGAGGCCTGCTGGACATGGCACTTAGTGCAGATGGAAAAGACCTTTCTTCCCCCCTCAAAAGAAAGGCTACTGAGATACCCAAGTATAGTTTGAAGTAACTGAGGTGAGGGGGACGGGGATTAAAAGAAAAAAATTAACCCACAAAATAGTTTGAGAATATTTTATTTTGTATAATTTCACTGCAAATAAATGACTCTTAAAGATTAAACGTATAAGCATGCAACGTATTTTCTTTATGTATATTAAACAATTTATGTTTACTAGAAACAAAATTTCTTCAGAGGATCTATTTTTCGGTGTTCAACAATACCAAAAGGATTTACCGTTGAATGGTGACAGTGGACAAACGTAATTGCTCTTCCACCAATTTTGAAGAAATATTAAATATTCTTATAGCAATTTTAAAGAAATATATAAAAGATTCCCTTATCATCTGCTATGTTTATTATTACAGGATTTCTTTTCCACAAATTTTATAGATATTTTAAAGCATCTCACAGCAATTTTGAAGAAATGTATAAAATATTCCTCAAACATTCGCTTTGGTTAATAGTATTGCAGGATTGCTCTTTCATCAATTTCAAAGAAATTTTAAAGAATCTTACAGAAGTTTTGAAGAAATGTATAAAAGATTCCTTCATTATTTGCTATGGTTAGTATAACAGGATTGCTTTTCCACCAATTTTAAAGAAATTTTAAAGTATCTCACAGCAATTTTGAAGAAATGTATAAAAGATTCCTTCAGCATTCGCTATGATTAATAATACAGGATTGCTTTTCCCACAATAAAGACATCTTAAAAAATTTAATTGCAAATTTAAAGAAATATAACAGATTCTCTCATCATCTGTAATTCTCATTATTACAAGATGAATATGCCACTTTTTTGCAAAAAAATAAGCAATTGTGATAAATATTTATAATAATTCTTATAAGTGTCATTAATATTCATACTCTATTTTAATGACAAAATACCGAAAAACAAAACTAAATGCTGTAGACTCAGGATACAGAAAAGATACTCCTATTAGTGATGCGACATCGATCACAAAACATCGATGTTTTGAAACATCGATATTCAATATTAAAACATCGATGCTAATAAAACATCGCCCAAAAACCATCGATGTTTTTAAACATCGATGTTTTAGAACATCCATTTTTTAAAACTGGTTTAGTAACCTCTAACATTAATGTTACATCCGTTAGTCGTGGGGGGAGGGGGTGATTTAATTTTACTCTCTGATTGGGCAGACACAAATGACAAAAACTTGGTTGCTTTCGGCTACTTTGATGACTCAAAATTCTTGTTGTAAATACCACCATGTTTTTCCTTCAAATGTCCAGATAAATTCGTGGTATTGCCAGAAGTTTTGAGGGACTATATTGAGGCAAATATTGCATTTCGCCAATTTGTCAGAGATTTTATAAAAATATTTCCAAACGGTACTTTTGGGAGGCATCTTACTAATAATATTAACGTCAACTTATATAAAACCAGAACAAAACAAAAACTTAAATGGATTCACTCGTGTATATACTATTTGTAAAATATGGAATTAAAATATGGTGTATATACTATTTGTAAAATATGGAATTATGGACACCCCATGGAAAGTTCTGGAGTGTCAGGAACATTCCAAGCGCTCTGATTGGTTCATTGGTTATTAATTGCCATAATTAACAACTAATCATACTAAGGAATCATTCCCCCTTTTGTATTCGTCCTTTTCAGAATTCAGACTTACATTTACTGTGAAAACAGTAATGTGTTATACAGTTTACTGTGTTACATCGAGTATGAAAATTATGCTACGTGGTAATTTTTTTTTATGACGGTACTTTTTCATTAAAAAAGAACATCGAGACAACGTAAAACATCGAGCACAAAACATCGATGTTAAAAAAACATCGTCTTCAATAAATCGATGTTTAAAATATCGATGTTTTTATCAAAACATCGATGTTTTGAAAACATCGACATCGATGTCGCATCCCTAACTCCTATACTGTATCCTGAATCAACGGGAATCAGAATATTTTATTCTGTTGCACTTCTTATGCAAGACAATAGTGAGCAAAAAATATAAAGGAAGAAATGATGAGTATTTCAGTCTTTTCTTCTGGTCTAAATGAGTATCAGAAGGAAACGGATGTTCCACACGGTAGAGATTACACCCGTAAACAGCTTTTGCGATATTTGGGAAAAAATCTGAGTAGCATTGTTCATCTTCTGCTTATTTCCTTTCTTCTTTCACAAGATTTAGTAAGAAAAGGTTTTTCTACTTCTTTTATTATTTGCCAACTGGAGTTGTTAGCCAAGTGAGAATTTTCCTGTAGTTATTTTCAAAAAATTAATCAGACCTCTTTATCATATTGTATCCAGTCGTCATCAAACTGAAATTTTTAATGTCAAATTCAATTTCCAAGAATATTGTCTAAATTGGTATTTGAAACACTTTTATGAAGAATGCTAAAATGATTGGGTTTAATCTTTATGGTTGAGATAACTGTAACGTAGAAGATTATAAATTATCTCTTATTTGGGATAAATCTTGAAGTAAAATGAAACTAGTTAAACGTGAAAGAAGTAAAACCTTTCTTAAAAACCTACTTTTAAGAATGCAGACAACATTAGGATTAAATTACCCTTAAATTCATTCAATTGCTTTTAAATGGTGATGTACACATATATACATATATACATCCTCACATATACAAATATTTATGTGTTTGTAAGCGTAATAATACTTTAAATAACATTTACAAAAGAACAGAGTTTTTATAAAGCTTTTAGATCATCTTGCATGTCGTACGTTTTGCTTAGGGATTAATTAAATCCATTGTGTATAAACGAAAAATTGAAACTGTGGATGAGTTGAAGAAGCATATCATTCAAGTAATTCATGTAATAATTCCTGATATGCTACGAAACACTTGGAGAGAACTGGATTACCATTTAGACGTTTGTCGTGCTACAAAAGGTGACATCTAAATCTATGATACTATGATCGAAATCTATGATTGATATTAAAACTTGGTGAGATGTTCTTTCTATTTAAATACATTTTTAAAATTCTAATGAGTAGTTCCGTAAAAATAAGTCATAACTTTTGAAAACATTTAGCCCGGACACCTTATATAAATATATATATATATACATACATATATGCATTGCGAGTGAAATAGGTTTTGTAAACAGAATAGAAACAATAAAATAATGATTCTTATGTAATATTCTAGTTTAAATAAAGCTGGAGGTACACATATCTTGCGCGAGACGTTGCTATGATGAACATATGCTAAGAGTTAAGCATAAGTCAGTGTCAATTATCATTTCTCGTTTAACATTCCCGTACATCCTTGATATAACACATGTTTCCAAAAAGTTGCATTTTTCGTAAATAAATGAAACGGTGATTTTCAAATGCTATCTTTGTCCAAAAGTTTTTATAAAGTTAGTTAGCAGTGGATTTTGATAAGGGTGACACTGCATGTAGGTGTAGATGAATTATGTAGCTAAACCCTTTATTTCTATTAAGAAATTTAATGCTAAAATAAGTGAATATCTACAAAAGTATGGTTATCGGCAAAATGTTTTTTTATTATATATTTATATATTTATTTATTTTTTTTACAATTCACGAAAAATCACATGTAGTGGATAAGGATAGTTTTAAAACTAACCGCCTCGAATATTTTCACTTTTTTTCAAACCATGATAATGAATATTAATATACTACCGAATAATGGGCGTCTTGTGAACCAGATAAGTACTGTGATGCAATAAAAAAGCCACAAATATTTCTTACAGAATCTCTAAAGCTTTTTTTCTTATTCTTTTCACATATTTTCAGAAAAGTAACACTAACGCCTTCCTAATTCTATGCAAATCATATTCCACCATTTACAGAGAGACAGAAAATGCCCAGCACAAAATGTTGAAATAATAAAAAAATAATAATTATAAACAAATCGTAGTCAATAAAACTCGAGCGCGCTCAATCTGTTCAACTCCCTTGCTTCAGACACAAAATGCCTGCATAGATTACCTCGATTCCCGGATAGTTCCGTTTTCAGATTCGCCCAGAAAGTAGATCTTGGAATGCGTCTTCATTTGTTAGAAGTCACTGCACTCTCGGAGAAGTGAGAGGGTGTAGAGTGTAGGATTCCCTGTCCGTCTGAACTTTCTCCTTCTTCCTGGTTACGCCTGCAGCAATTATTGCAGTCCTGTTGGTCAGGTTACTTAGGGCGTAATCTATGGGCCACTCTGTGGTGTGGCCAAATAAAGACACCTAGCATTTTTTTTCTTTATCGCCGCATATGGAGGAATGCGCGGTCAGTAATCTGCCAGCAAAATGTATTAACCTTTGAATTGTACCTAAGCGAGGTAAAGAATGCCTTATATGCGAAAGCTTATATCACGAAATGGGAATAGAACCCAAAACATGCCGCGGTTTCGAAGACTGTGTGCATTAATCATTCAATACAGATTTTTTTTCCCAATGGCAAGTATTACAGGACAACTGATATCAAAAAGACAAAAATACAAGAACAAGATAGAAAAATGACATCCGTTAATCCATCAACTTATGTCTGGCAATTCAATAGCGCTCCCATAAAGAAACGGGAGGTAGAGCAGGGCAAGAAGCAAGGTGAAGTATGTCCATTTCTTCCTGGTTTTTCCACAGGAGACAAAGAGGGTCGGGAGCCAAGTTAATTCTGTGGAGGTGCTTGCGAAGGCAATCATGGCCAGAAAAAAGCCGTAGCATTGCCACAGATTTACCTCTGTCAACACCTGTGCCCACCCCTTTCACAATTTTAAATTCTGCAGTTAGGCGTGATTTTCAATACAGATACTTTTAACGTAATTACGCTCCTCCATAACGGTCCTCCGGAAGGGCAAATTTCAGACGTTAAAACCGTTCGTCCGTCCGTCCTCGAGAGTTAAAATTTTGACAGAGCGCTAAACCCAGTTTGTCGCTTGGACAAGTAAAACAGAAAAGTATCAAGATGCGTCAAAATTTTGACATACATATATGTGTATATATATATATATATACATACGTACATATATATAGATACATATATACATACAAAAGAGGTAAGCAGCGATAAGGAATCCTACGTTAATAACCCGTGGTAATTTCGTTAGAAGAGACTACCTGAAAAATTTTTTAAATAAAATTCTATCTATGGCTTTTGTTTTGAAAATTATTAGTGTTAAAATTAGTTTTAAACTTGCAAGAATATAAAGTACAGGAAAGTAACAGGTCAGTTTTGTACACTAAATTAAACTTAAATGGCCTATTCATATAATTTATAACATTATATAAATGCATATCAGGGTTCATCCACAAAAGAAAAGAAAACAATCTTAATTATACTATGGACTGAATTAGTCAATTATAGAAATAGTGGCCACATAACTCTTTTGAAACCTGACTCTTCATGGAATATATTTAATTTATTTTCAGTCGTATATCCAGTGCGTTGATTGATGAATTATACGACAACAGTAATCGTTTCAGAAAGATACAGTTGAGATTATTTTAAATCTCGGAAGATGTAACTAGGAAGAAAATGTATCATTCTGCATACAAGTTACATTTATGCATATAACTTCAGGCACAACCTTTCACTTTGACTAACAATAAATTATATATATTTCATAAAGAGTCAGTATTCAAAAAAGGTATGACACCACTATTTTTATCATGACATAATATATTCCTCTGTAGTATTTTGATTTTGTAGAAGAGCACAAAAATGCATTTCTATGATGTTCTAATGTTTGAATGGACTATATAAATTAAATTTGGTGCGTAAAATTCGGTCCCTGAAATTTATGCTCATTCAAGTTTAAGACTAGTTTGAAAGCCTGATTTGAATGCCTTTATAATCCTACCATGTTTATTAACATTCAGTCTTCAACTGAGCCATACTTGTAGGGTTTTTCGACCTCTTGATCTGTTGCATCATGAAAGCATGATTGCCGGTCTATTGCTATGAAAAGACCTTAATTGCCCATTTGAGAGCTTTGTAAACGTTCCCAGAGCCATAATAGTGTCTCCAAACACACAGTTTGCTTACAAGGCTGTTGAATTTTACTTCAAATACGCCAAAATGAAATAGCACTGACGTAGACTCTTTTATGCTGTTCAAGGCAAGCACCGAAACGCTATCTTAGCAGTAGAATTACACCCCATCTCCAGGTGCTATAACAAAAATAAAAACGATAATTACAATATTAAATTTAATTGATATGCAGGCTGCAGTGAAAAACAATGTCTCGTATAGTTGCTACACATCATCGAGGGGACACTACCAGAAAGTGAGACACACCACCCCTTTTTTGGAAGGGGTGTTTTAATTTCTTCCCCCGTTCCGTTAGACCTGCCTCGCTCTGTTTTTTACATGATACTTCGGGCTTCTTACTGGTCATGACTTTCGCCAAGGACACTTTGGTGCAGTCGTCTCACCTAACTGCCCTCTTTGTTATTCTGGGGAGACTATGAATTTTAATCACCTGACAAGTTATACCTCGTTGAACTACTATAATAATTTCATTTCTGACAAATACTGTCCTAGGGCTAAACTTTATTGGACTGGTCGTGGGAAAATTGTTAATACAACTTTATCCCCGTCGTAGGGTAAAACAAAAAAAGATATTAAATTTAACTTACAAAGTTTTGACCTTTTTCATCAGCATCTCATACCCCTACCAGAAAAAATAAAAAAATACATACACCGGGAGGAAGGTTATCAACAGAGCCCCAAATTCGTTCCCTGTGTTTGCAAGAGCTGTTCAAAAATCGCCACCTTTGTGTGGATTGCAAACACGTTTATTCTCCGATTAAATTACTCTACGATGCAGAAGTGGTAAGTGAGCTTATGGTAGTACTCTAAGCGGATTATAATAACGGTAACGAAAAGGGGGAAAATATGAGCTTATCTTTGTAGAAAAACAAAATTGTTTTGGAAAGCTTGAAATTGCTGTGAATATTTCCTACATCGTGCTTTAGCCACATAAAAGCTCAATGGAACCGGTAATAAAGGTGAAATGTGACTGGAACAGTTACTGCTTTAGATATAACCAAAAATTCATCAAATATTCCTTTATAAGATCAATGCAACATTGACTTATCTATAAAGCAGTTCCGTAACTGACTGACTCACTGACATACATCGCACAGACCAAACTACTGGACCTAAAGGGCTGAAATTTTGCATGGCGATTCTTCTTATAGTGTAGGGGTGCACTAAGAAAGATTTTTGAAAAATTCTTCTTAGATTTTTTAAAATTAAATTTTTAAGCTGTTTTAGTAACTTTTTTTAAGTTTGCATTTAAAATAAAAATTTGAGGGTTATAAAATTTATATCACGAGAAAGATCATAAAAATTCCTTTAAAACGAAATATTTTTCGAATCTTTATCTTCATTTTCTGATTTTTGGTGAATTTTTAAAGATTAATTTTTAGAATTTAATTTATTAAATGCTGATCACGTGATTTCTTTTTCTGGTACTTTAAATAAATTTATCGTCACGTGCATAACAACTAAATAGACTAAAAAATATTTTTTTCTCTTGCTAATGCGGCAGACGATTGGACATTATCCAAAAAAAATATTAAAATACAGTAAAAGAAATGTTATTCAAACTGTACTATATTAACTGTACTATATTCTTTAGTATGTTCTATTAGATTTAATTTGAATATTTTCTTCTACATTATTTTGTCTATAAAAGTATCCGTTACGATTTTTTTATAAATATATATTTTTTTGGCATTAATTGCATACATTGACCATTGTATTTATTATATATATATATAGGCATTAATTGCATACATTGACCAATGAATTTAATTTGAATGTACTCTGTAGCGAAGCATGGTTATTCAGCTAGTATTATATAAGTACAGAAACTATATTCACCTTTTTCGACAGAGCCTTAGGTTGTACCGATAGGAAAATTTTCAGCATCATATACAATGTCTCGTTCTACAGTAGCGGCAGCAACTTCATTAAGATTAAAACACTTTAAAGCGAAAATATACATCTCTAGGGTACAGGTACTTAGACCTAGGTTTCGCATTAGGCACAGTAGACTGTTTAAAACACACTAGACTGAAAATTTGAATTAGGAGTTTCTTAAGCAGCTGTTATAGTTATTATACACTCTTAAACGACCCCCCCCCCAAAAAAAAAAAAAAAAAAAAAAAGACGCACCAAGAAGGAGTTATCTGAATGAGACGAAAATCGGTCATTGTACATGTACAGAAAAACAAATTATTACAATTTGAGAAAAATTGGATGATTTATTCAAGAGAAAGAGCTTCACAAAATGAAAAAGTCAATAACGCGTTGGTCCACCTCTGACCCTTATGTAAGCAGTTATTCGGCTTGGCATTGATTGATAGAGGTGGCGGATGTCCTCCTACGGGACATCGTTCCAAATTCTGTCCAAATGGCACGTTAGATCGTCAAAATCCTGAGCTGGTTGGGGGGGTCTGCCCATGCTACAAACGTGCTCAATGGGGGAGACTTTGCTGGCCAAGGTAGCGTTGAACAAGCACGAAGACGTCAATTTGTGTCCAATTTGCATTACCCCTTCTTGGTGCGTCCTTTTTTTCTGTCTAAGAGTGTACAAAGAAAAGCTTTTAATATTGCATCATGCCATAAAAAAGGAATTTTTGTAAATTTTGCCAAGAAGCAAGGGTACAAATAAAAGTTATTTTGATCTTAACTATCAATTTTAAAAGTAATTTTTTATAAAAATCTGATAGGCTGGTAATTTAAATATACGTATTGTAGAATAGGAAAAATATCAGTATACTAATTTTAGATAATCATTAGTAGAAAATACGTATCCATTGCTCCGTAACCAGGTTAATAGCGAATTCAAGCGTGATTGTGCGTGTAAATTCATTTAAACACGGGAATATACAAGTTTACAAGAAGACTGGATTTTTTTTTTCTCATTACAACGCTGATTAAGTTTCCTTGAATCTTCGCCATTTTGCACGCAAAGTTTCTAAAATTCTCCATAACAATAAAGTCACGAGGATGTCAGTTTCCAATTATTTGGTTGAATGGGTCATTAATTGTTGTTAGAAAAGTTTGATCCTCTACTTGATTAACAAACCGTGAACAAAACAAATGTTTACGCTATCGTTTATGGAGGACGTTTAAGTAAGTAACATGAGTACTCTATTGCACGCAATTAAACTCTGAAACTAGCATCTAATTCAGAAGGAAAACGGGTTATCCTGCTGTACTTTACTGGTTTTTCGTGGCCCGATGTCAAGGCATTTGTCAATCTGTTAAAAAAAATGTATTATTCTAGGCATCAGAGCACAATTGGAATTGACATGGGCATTTTGACTGGCTGTCACAATAGACTAAATACATACTGGCGCCCAATTATCATTGAAAAACACCGGCTCATAATTTATGGAATGTATAGGGAAATTCCATGACAACTAACAAAGCGATCGAGACAAAATTAACAGCACTGGGATCTTTTATTCATAATAATGTACTGTGATAGGCACATCCGAAACAGAGAATAAAATTTTTTATGAAAAGTGGTTTATTGGAGCTCTAAAATCATAGATTAATTAGAAGGTAATTTTGTTATCCTTTACAGGTTTTTACAATGAAGTATGTGGTAGAAAATGTATTATATTTTGTAATAACATGTGAAAATTATGGGAAGCTTCAAATTTTGTAGTCTGTAATAGTATCAAAAAATGAAAAAGGGATAATCTATACTCAGGGAGTGCCCTTACGGGGTTGCTTTGTGCTATGACTAGCGAACACAAGTTATTATTATCATTACTATAGTTATAATAATAATTATTATTATTATTATCATAACAATAATAATGATAATAATAATAATAATAATAATAATAATTGTTATTATTATTATAAATCAGATTTTTTCCTGAAATCTGAGTTTTTAAAAGGCCTTAAACCTGAATCTGCTAGGAAGGCAGCCTCTCTCTACGGACTTCAAGAACGTAATATATCTGCGCTAGTAATCTGGAATATGCAACCTTCAGATCATTAATCCACATATTTTCACTAAGCCCCATGTAATTGATCGTCAGAAATACATCGAGCTACAAATATATTGCATTTATCCAGCAAATATACAATTACTTTTAAAAAAATGCACTCGAATGTTAACGTCCTAAATATCCTTTAAACATTTTATACTTTTAAAATCAAATTCTCGTGTAATATCTTAATTTTATAAATATTTTTAAAAAATTCACCGCAATATTTTAAGAATAGGTAGGAAAACATTCCACTCCTTCAAGCTTTAACTTATTTTTTATTCATAGGCTGTCATAATTCGAATATTTGGGGTATCTCATTTATTGAAGTTTCTCGTTTACTATCAGCGAGAGTTAACATGAATGTTATACAACGTTATTTTCATCAGTAGTGATGATTCTTTGCAGACACTCATACGCTCTCAAACCTTTACAATGTACATTTTACCGAGGTGTTACTGCGCACATTGTAACATATCGCACGCCAGCAAGAATAGTACACAACTCAAAAATGCAGCATTTGAGAAAAATCAAAGAATACTACACAGCGTGAACTGGCATTGCAATAAAAGTGATACAACTGCCCTCAGGTGGATAAATTGCGAGATAGAGATGTGTCGCTTTTCGTGCACGATGGGGCACTTAATACATATTTTTCAATGACATAACCTCAAAATTGACATTTTTTGACTTGTGTCACTTTTTTTGCCGGGATGCGTTATGCTTATGGCCTGTGATTGAGGTCTCGTGTGTGGCGATGGTTATTGGGCTAAGTACTTTGTATTCTAACTAGTATAGAGCACCTTCGTATTTTACCCTTTGCACAATTTTGTAAATTTTATTTGTAGCTAGCTGCTTTACTATAGTATGTCTGTTGAGGAATATACACCAAAAAGCATCAACCAACCAGCCGATAGCCTTATTAGTGCTTTAATGACTGCAAACCTTGGTGAAATCTTTTTTTTTTATTGTTATAGTCAGTGTAAAAGCTTTAAAGCATACGAGTGTCTACAAAATGGTATCACTACTATTAACCGCAAACAAAGCAGTTTTCCTGTATGTTTGCTGTCATAATCGTTTTGTCGTAAGATAAGTTTTGCTTGGGTCTGACCTTATTTTGATTGAGTGTTCTCCGGAAGGGGTAGAAAAAAAGTGGCTTAAATAAAGGGAGCCCAACACCCATTTCTATTGTTGTCATGCCCTCGAAATTATCCACCTCTTTAACACTTGCCGCAAATCTGCAACACATTCCTCGTCGAAACAATTCGCGGCGTCCAATGCCATAATAGCCACCCCACCTTCCTGAACGGCTAAAGTCGTGCTGACCAACACCCTAAAACAATCGGTGCAAGGTCGCGCTGTAAGCCGAAGTAATCTTAAGCCTCAATTAACAAGATTCATAGGAAACTGCCTTCGCTGCAGCAGGAAGGAACCAGCGCATAATCAATCAATTCAGTGATTATCGGAATTAAAAACGCACTCTTTGCATATAAAGGAACTGATTGTTTGTTATCAGCCAGTAATGATTAGTACTCAGCTATTCATCAGCAATTCTTGTATCTGTTACAAACGCGAAAGCAAGATTTGTTTCAACATATCCATGTCTTAGTATGCTTTCTTTCTTTTACAATTTTTGTTCTGGCTGTGAACTGTCGTGGTAGGTTATTTATTTAGTAGATTAATTGAGAATAATTTAGAGTTATAGGTTGTTACAAGCTGAATGCCCGTGCTTCGCTACGGAGTACATTCAAATTAAATACAACGGTCAATGTATGCGATTGATGCCAAAAAAACATTTATAATAAATACAAAGGTCAATGTTTGCAATTAATGCCAAAAGAAACCCCAAAAATATATTTACAAAAAAAATCGGATTTTTTATAGACAAAATAATGTAGAAGAAAATATTCGAATTCAATACAGCGATCAATGTATGCAATCAATTTGTAAGTTTACTATCCATAAAACATACTAATTTGAATTAAATTCTTAAAAAACTTCCCTCTCAATTAATCTAGTGGTTAAATTTTATCTTTTACCGTATTTTGTCAATTTATTTCGTTGTTATGCACGTGACGCAAAATTAATTTAAAGTATCACAAAAAGAAAAGAAACCACGTGATCAGCATTTAATAAATTTAATTCTAAAAATTAATCTTTAAAAATTCACCAAAAATCATAAAATGGAGGTAAAGATTCGAAAAAGATTTCATTTTAAAGGAATTTTTATGATCTTTTTCGTGATTTGAATTTTATAACCCCGAGATAATTATTTTAAATTGAAACTTAAGAAAAGTTACAAAAACAGCTTAAAAATTTTATTTAAAAAATCTAAGAAGAATTTTTCAAAACTCTTTCTTAGTGCAACCCTACACTATAAGAAGAATCGCCATGCAAAATTTCAGCCCTTTAGCGGTTTGGTCTGTGCGTTATCTATCAGTAAGTCAGTCAGTCACGGAACTGTTTTATATAAATAGATAAATGCAATGTCAATGGGACAGCGCTGAACAATAACGGCATTAAATCAACCAAAAGTAAAAAAACTTTTGCTTTGATTATTTTGGCTGAAACTATAATTGTGTATTACAAAAGTTATACTAAGAATTAGTTTTATTTTAAAGTTTTTAATAGAATTGAAGAGGATGACAGAAGTATTTTAAAACCATATAACTAGCTATGTTACATATGTACTTCAAAGTACATATAATTTTAATACCCTTAGCCTTAGTATAAAACCCTTAGTATAAAAATTTTCAGAATAAAACTCTTTTCCATTTCTACAGTATAACAAAGAACACCTGTCTTCAAGAAAACCAAATGATGACTTTGTTATTCAAATGAGTTTTTATACATTTAGAAGCGTATAAAAGAAGTATACAAAAAGTTTCGTTGTACAAAATTAGATTTTTAAGTAAATGATGTTATTTTTTTTTACTTAATAGTGAGAGTACTAGTTTTAATATACATGCATGAGTGTGCTTAAGTGAATATTCGTATGATATAATGGCTCAATATTGCATTATGTGAGCATCTAGATTCATCTATAAAAATGTTAGGCAGTTCCAGTCACAGAGTATTCTCTTAAGGCTGCTGTGTACTAACCCTATTGGATTCGCTCACCTCAATGTTATCTTATGGAGAAAATGTATCCAAGGTTTCCGACTTGGATTTAAAGTTTTTTTTTTATTGTACTCCGTAATAGAGATAAAAATTTTACACCTCGGGGCATTTTCGTTTTTTTAAATGCAAATAATATTTTAAAATTTAAAATATTCGAATAAAAAAACTGGGCTAGTGTGTTTTAAACGATCATAAATTCCTTTGGTGGGTGAAATTAATCCTGTTGCCAGGTGAAGAAAATTTCAGGTTATCTGAAAATACCATTTTTATTGGATTATCAGCATTTATGTAGCTGTAAATAGTAGATCTTATCCATAGATTAACATTGAGGTGGTCGAATCTGATAGCGTTAGTATACTGCAGCCTTAAATGCTAAAAGCTATACTTTGGTGGTACTTGTTGAATTGTTTTACACCGCGTATTTAGAGTGTATATTATTATAAAAATCTGCCATCATCATGAAATTTTCTGCACATTTTACGTTTGTTTTAGAGTAATACAATATACTGATATTTTATAAATCTATAGAAATAGTAGAGGCAGGCGTATATCTAAGTCTCAGAATGGTAATTCTATCAAGTATTTCCTGCAGAGTGCTTTTCATTTTTAAAAAATACTTTTCTTGTACATGTCCCGCCCTTTTATTTTCGTCAATATCGCAAAAAAGAATATTTTTACTCTAAGTCCTTTCAGTAGCAGATTAAGTCACGTTTTTAGAGTTCAAAGGATTAAAACGTGATTTATTCTTTCTATCGTTTTTAATTTCAGGTAAATGACAGTACCTAACACCTAGTTAAAGGTTTTTGAATTTCTTGGAACTTCCTTTATTACCATCGTATTTATCTAAAAAAAATTAATATCGATTCATGTTTTTCCCACAATTTCTTGCAGCAACCATTTGACTTTGGTTACTCGGTCGTGAGAAAAATAATGAAGTTTTTTTTTTTTTTTTTGCAATTGCACATTCCCAAGTTTTTCAAGATTTCTTATGGAAAAGAAGTGACAGAAAGAGAAGTCCTTTTTACTGCTACCGACTGTATGATGCATATAAAGTCAAATCAACAGTTGTACTCGTTTGAAGAGTGAGTAAGCTACCTTCGTTAGAGGCTAAGAACTGCTTTTCCTAGTTCTGATCCAAACAATAGAATTCTGAAATGCGTCATATGCTCACTTCTTGTGGTTGAAAATTCAAACAAAAATAACGAGGACACGGACGAATAGTGACTGTTTCAGTGGTTTTATAAGAAATACCGACAGAGAAAGGGTCAGCAAAAGCTTCCTAAAGAATTCTTTAACGATGATGCTCATATACTTCTAATGCATTCTATTTTCTTTCTTTTATATATTATTCAATGATATATTTTTTATTATAAATATATTATTTTTTCAATTACAGTAATAAGTGATTTGCTTTAATATTTCAAGCAAAATTTTTCTAAATTCATAGAAAACTACTGTAGTGTAATGTTTGACTAGCAGCGCTGGTTAAAGCGAAAGTGTTGTGCCCCGTGATTCCCCCACCCCTCTACCAATCAGGGATTGACTGCGGGGGCGTTGAACCCAAGAGGGTGGAGGGGGTCGTCGGGCAGTCAGCAAGAAAGATAGAGACGGAGAGCGTCTAGGCTAGGAGTCGGAGGTTTGGCGAGATTTAAGAAGGCTCGTCTCACCTCTGGTTAGGTAATTACTTGATAATTAGAATTAAAATAGAGACGGAGAGCGTCTATGCTAGGAGTCAAAGGTTTGGCGAGATTTAAGAAGGCTCGTCTCACCTCTGGTTAGGTAATTACTTGATAATTAGAATTAAGATAGAGACGGAGAGCGTCTAGGCTAGGAGTCAAAGGTTTGGCGAGATTTAAGAAGGCTCGTCTCACCTCTGGTTAGGTAATTACTTGGTAATTAGAATTAAGATAGAGACGGAGAGCGTCTATGCTAGGAGTCGAAGGTTTGGCGAGATTTAAGAAGGCTTGTCTCACCTCTGGTTAGGTAATTACTTGGTAATTAGAATTAAGATAGAGAAAGAGAATCTCTGAGAGTAGTTTCAGGAGGCCTGGCAAGATAAAAGCAGGCTCGTCTCGCCCCCAGTAAATTAATTGATCGGTAACTAGATTAGAGTGTAGGATAGCCGAGGTCGGGTAAGAAATTGCAGGCTTGCCCACCTCGTGCAGAGATTTCTTCAATTGTTATGTTATGTGTGAAACTGTTTAAATGTTAAATCTGTAAATAAATTTATGCTCGTCTTGTTCAGTGACGACTCATTTTTGCACAACCTCATTTGTTCCTAGGCCATAGAAAGAACCTAAGTGAACCGGTGTAAGAAAGAGGGTTCACGACAACTACTTTTATCCTTCCCCTGCGTAGATTACGTTCATTTGATGTTGAGTGAACGCAATTTTCCCCTTCTTTTCATCAACTGAAGCGGCACGCGTCTTGCCTCACTTCTGAACTACAGTATCTCTTCTGTTATAAGTAACATGCAACACTAGAAACATATTGCTTTTGTGCCTTCCTTTTCTAATCCCCATAATACATCCACGTGCGTTGATTCTTTTATGCACTTACAATGGCTCCCTAAACTCTTTCGCTAGGGCGCGACCAATGTTGCAGGGTCAATTGTTTCATTAATTTTCAGAGCGTGGCAACGGTTTTGAAGGACATTTTAAGGTATGTTTGTTTGTTTGTATAAGGCTAAGCGTACGCGCGTCGTGCTTCCCAGCCTGAACCTCTTTTGATGTAAGGGATTAATACCCAAAGTAGGGAGAAAAGACACGAGAAGCAAACAATGGAATTTATCTTAACAGAATAACTTAACGGTAAATTTATAAAGGATTTAGAATTCTATTATACCACGCAGAAATAAAAGTAGATTAAATGGGTGTAACTGATTTAAGCAATTAATAGGGCAGTAAACTACACTTAATAAACCTCGGACAATATGATAATTTGTGAACATTATTACCTGAGACAAATAATGTACTTTAAATTAAAAATGTTCAGTTAAGTTCTGAAAATGAGCTTCAGCAAATTTCGATTAAACTCTGCTTAAATTATGAGTTGTTTATTTAAAGACTCTGAATATTTCTTTTTCTTGAGGTTCACTGGGGCATTTTTGGATCATACTTGTTATTCGCTTTATTATGCACGCCTGTGAGTGAACTAGTATAACTAAACGGGAGTTGGATGCATCCATACATTTTATTATTTCTGTGAATAACAGTTTTTCTTATTGATTCAATTGCTGAGTTGAATTAAATGAAAAAAATTAAATGGGATAATTAAATGGGAAAACAAAACTAAATGGGATAATTAAAAAATTAAATGGGATCTCTTTTTTAATTTAATGAAAAAAAAATAAAAAGGAAAAAAAGGTTTTTATGTTAAAATGCCTATCACACGTTTCACATGTTGCCTCAGGTTTTCTGCAAGTATCACATTACTTTACTATTTTTCTACACTCCTATACTATGATGTTTCTGAATGGTGACGTTATATTCGATGAGAGTATTTTTTGAATGAGTTCAGAGGAAGATGAAATACTTTTATATATTTATTGATTTACTTGGTGGAGGAGGAGGAGGGTTAAGCTTTAGAGCATGGGTGTCAAACATTTTGGCTTTCCTGGGCAGCAATTTGTGATGGGAATTTGTCTTGGGCTGCATACAAAATATGTAATACAGTTAATGTATATAAGTGACAAAACTTCCATTATTTCTTTTACTATACTATTTTCTATTCTTTTACTATTTCTTTTACTATAGATTAATTAGTGGCAGGAGAATCATGTATTCAGATAAAAGACTTGGCACGAATGGAAGCAGATACAAAAGAACGAACTAGATGAAGGCAACTGATTTTAATACAGACCTTTCAACCCATGAGAACCCATGAGATCCATGAAGAAAGGAGAGCAACATAAACATAAAAATAGTGGGAAATTTAACCCTTTTTGTCAACCAAATGCATCAAAGTCTGGTTTTATGGAAGTGGTTGCACCTCTTAGTGAGTTCTCAAGGTGCCCATCAGAAATTTATGATCTAATTACACTCGTCGTGGGGCTTTGAAAATAGTTTTTCACAACTGTGCGTAGTGCCAAAAAGCGATGTCTTTAATGAGTCGTGATTAATAAACTAGGGATATTTTTCTCTAGGATGATAGGTTTTATAAAGTTTACGATTTTGTGGCGAACAGTACTAGCTGTGTAGTCTTTGAAAATAGGTTTTACACAACTGTACGTACTGTCAAAAAGCGATGTCTTTAATGGATCGTGATTAATAAGCTAGGGATATCTCTCTAGGGTGATAGGTTTTATAAAGTTTACGATTTTGTGGGGCACAGTACTAGCTGTCTAAGACTACATGTGACTTGCGAGTTGCAGGTTGGACACATCTGCTTTAGAGCATTGAGAGCCTTAGGGCCTGTTCACATAGGAGTCCGGTAGCCGAAGCATAAAAGAAAAGATGGCGCTGAGACGGAAATAAACCAATCATAGGAGTTAAAAATTTCGTTGCCAATCGTTTGGAGGTTTGTCATTGGTTAAATATATTTCAATACTTTAACGTTTCCGCTACCGGACGCCTATGTGAACAAGCCCTTATGATTAAAGTTCTTGGGCAAATATGTTGCTGAGAGCCTTAGCCTGGGGTGAGTAGCAACTTAAGAGTTTTTAAGCTAAGTAGGGTTTTGAACTAAGCGAGTGGAAACTATCTGTTACCACATCGGTCAATCGTTAACGTCAACTTCAGAATTGTCTTTCATTGCGAGTTGTTCAAATACGTGGCAGGAATGAAGTGATTTATCCTCTGTTACGGGTCGTATGGTGCTGCTGTGTGCAAAGAGGGCGTGCCTACGAGATTATGTAATTTAAGTCTTTTGAGAACAGAAGATGTTCATAATAAATGACAGTCCATTACTCAATTGTGAAATAAAGCTTTCACTTTAAAGTCTACACCTTTTAGTTTCTTTCATCAATCAGAGTCAATAGTCTCATCCAATTTGAAATGGGGACACCACAGAGAGTCTTAAGGTGTCTAATAGCGTGATTATCTGAGTCTTTAAATTTATCAAATTAAACTGTGTGTTATTTAATATTTGAGAAATAATCCTCTCCGGAAAGTATGCCACTTATTTTTAAGTCATTTTTCACTTTTATTATTATTTTTTAATTAGTGGCAGGAGAATCATGTATTCAGATAAAAGACTTGGCATGAATGGAAGCAGATACAAAAGAACGAACTAGATGAAGGCAACTGATTTTAATACAGACCTTTCATGAATATTGTAATTACGCTACGACTTAATATAACACAATAATATGGAGAAATTAATCTCTCTTCTATACTTATTTTTTAGAGAAAAAGTTTTTTTCCTCTTTCCGCAAAAGAGTGAACGAGGGATATTAAGGGCGGAAACCTGCACATTCATCTTTCCTTTCGTGGAAAGAAAAAGCAATCTCGAAGGCAGGCATTTTACACAAACTTCTGGGAACTCCTTGCTTATTCATTTATGCATTGGAGTAATTTCAATAACAATCTCAAATTGTATATTCTCAACGAGGAAAAGGAAACTTCTCTTTTATTCATAAAGTGATGACTGCTGCGTGTGTATAAAATAAAATTTATACTCTGCTTTGTATTAACAATTTAACAAGCCGTAAAACACCATGAATTATCAAATCAGAGGTGCTTACCCAAATCGTCTTTTTCGGGATAAGCAGTGTCAACATTTAGGGTTTGGATTTAAGACTCGTATTGGTGAAAATTTCCTTTGAAATATATATTTCTTTCAATATGAAGTATGATACGTCTCAAAACACAATGGGGTCACTTTCCTAAATGCTAAGTTGACTGCCCTGTATGCAAAAATTGCATTCAGGGCATTCAGAGGAAAGTGATAAAAGAAAAATAAAAAGAATAAAAGGAATACTTAATGAAATAATACATAGTAAGTAGATTTTTTTTATATAAGTCCTTAATTTCCCTATAAGGTGAAACTTCAACTAGATTATACATCAGACTATACACATAACTTAAGAAATTATGGTATTCGAAATTTTTGAAATTTTATTTATACTTATTGATTAAGGATATTCAAATTTTGCTTCCACTAACCTTATTATATATATATAATAGCCGTTGTCTCTGTATAACACTTCCGGGCTGTACTCATCTTTCAATTGAAGCCCTCAGTAAACAAACAGCCGGTTAGGCTTAATTTCAATTTCAGATGTGGATCAGAATTTTTTCTTACCTAAAAACTAATATCTTCTCCATCAAATCACGTTTGTTCAGCCTAATTTTCTATAAAACATTCAGAACTAAAAAAAATTGGATGCTTTTAGCTGTATATTTAACAGTTTTTAAAAATCTGTTTACTTTTGCGATGAATTCTGAAAGTAAACAAACTTGAATGTGAATGAATCAAGTAGCTCAAGTATTCATAGCTGTAAAAAACTGGATGGCAGTCTACTACTCCAATCGCATGAAAAACTAAATAAATAAAAAATAATGAAAGGGTTTGCTTTTACAAGGTGTGTATTAAATGCAATATTGTTAGATAATTCGGGATATTTTTTAACTTTCATATACTTTTTCCATTATAACGTCATTATTAGTATTATGACGTCAAAATAACGGGTTGGATGGCAGTCTACTACTCCAATCGCATGAAAAACTAAATAAATAAAAAATAATGAAAGGGTTTGCTTTTACAAGGTGTGGATTAAATGCAATATTGTTAGATAATTCGGGATATTTTTTAACTTTCATATACTTTTTTCCATTATGACGTCATTATTAGTATTATGACGTCAAAATGACGGGTTACCTTCTAGTATTTTATAATTTAAGAGTAAGTCAGTTTCAACAACATAATTAATTATTTTATAAATATCTGAACATATATATTACCTTCTCAATACCAGGCAAAGATTGGGGAAAAAATTTTGCACATAGTACTAACAAGAGCTTAACAGCGACAATGACAAATACTTTCATTAGCTTGGATTTTCTTTTATTAAGTTGCTCTTTAATAACTTTTCTCATTTTGAGTCTCGGAAAGGAATGTATAATTCTTAAAAAAACTCGCAGCCACGTGTGAAAACATAAGTAATTTGTATAATAGCATTAAGGCTGCTGTTTCTGTCACATAGGAAATATTTCCCATTGTTTATGGCTGCTGTACACTAAGGCCGTCTGCACACGGGGCAACTCAAAAGAAACTGATAACCGACTCCAGTCACAAACCAGTCCGTGATGAGTCGTAACCTATATAATTTAATGGAGCCACGCACACGGCGCAACTGGTTACAAACCCGTCAGACGGGTTTGTAACCCTATTGGATTCGCTCACCTCAATGTTTACCAATGGAGAAAATGTGTCTACTACTTATAGCTACGTAAATGCTGATAATCAAATAAAAATGGTATTTTCAAATAGCCTGAACTTTTCTGCACCTTGCAACAGGATTCATTTTATAAATTTCGCCCACCAATGGAAATTATGAGCGTTTAAAAAAAACACTACACCAGATTTTTTTCCTCGAAAAATTTAAATTTTAAAACATAATTTGCATTTTAAAACATAATTTGCTTTCTTTGTTACGGTGTATAGTTTAAAAATAATCTTTCAATCCAAGTCGGCAATCCTTGGACACATTTTCTCCATAGGTTAACATTGAGGTGGGCGAATCCAATAGGGTTAGTACACAGCAGCCTTAAACAGCGGGAAATATTTCGTATGTGACAGAAACGAAATTTTATTTTCTTTAATATTTTCTTTTCTTTTTTGTTTTCCAAATATGGTCTTTTTAATATGGATCATGATTAATTTTTGAAGTCACATCATGTGAAATGTCCAATCTATATACATAAACCGCGTAGGTATACGGCACAAAAATCGACGCTATTTCTACACTCCGAATGGCAACGGCTGCAACTGCCGGATGTAAACATTAGCGGCCGTCCTCAATTTAAAACCGCGTGTGTGTAGTGGCGACATTTGTTACAACCGCTGATCTTTTGACAAAATATGTTTAGACCCATCAAATCCAATGTTTAGTCATGGACAGTTGTATGTAGGGTTATCTAGAGTTCGTTCTTTTGATTCTGTCACTGTAGTATCTCCTACTTCTGAAATACTCAACTGTGTATATCAAGAAATTTTATGAATATCATAGTTGTAATCCACACTATGTTTTAGTACTTGCTGAATTTTTATTCCATTTTATAAGTGAAGAAATTTTCCCAACAATTTATTATTTGATATGATTCAGGGGCCGCTGGAGTTATTTTTTTTCCCGTGATCCCTGAAACCCACAAGAAACCCTAAAGATGAATTTTTACTCCATTTTTTAAGTGAAAATTTTTTTTCCCAACAATGTCTTATTTGATGTAATGATAAAGTGCAGATATCTTAATTTTGAAAAATTGTACATACAGAGAGGGATGTAATTTTTAAAATCATTGGAGTTGGGTTTCTCAGTCTTATCTTTAAGGGCCTATTCACATAGGAGTCCGTTGCGTTGCGTTAAAGATGACGTTGAGACGAAAATAAACCAATCATATGCCTCCTAACGATTAGCAATGAAATTTTTAACGCCTATGACTGGTTTATTTTCGTCTCAACGTCATCTTTTCCTTAACGCAACGCAACGGACTCCTATGTGAACAGGCCCTAACTCTGTTCTGAAGTAATGGAAATTCACATTTTTCAATCACGATGTTTTAGAATCAGCCTTACAGTGAATTTAACAATGATTATAAATTTTTTGGCTGAGCACCCACTACACTTTAACATCGTATATTTATGATGACAGGTAATGGTAACATTCCTTACAGATGTTACTTTCCGTTGAGTTGTTTTACAAAAGAAAATATAAAACTAAAAGCCACCATGCTGGTCGAGCAGCGGCTAGTTAGTAATATAACACGTACGATAGGTTTAAGTACAATGCACGTATCGAAATATTATTATCCACTTTATCATAAAGAGGAACGCCTATATTTACATTTGATGCATTTCTCTTTGTTTGCCACCCAAAAACTGTGTCATCGATTATTTCCTTTTTAATGAGGTTATTTTTCAGTTTCTTTCTTTGGTGAAAGGAAAGAGGTTTTCGCGCAGGGCGGTATCTTCAAAGTCGGGCAAGATGCACTTCTTATTTCTGAGCGGCAGACTTTGTTTAAGAAGATGCTGAGATATAAATAGGTATTTTATGCCAATCTGGGAGTTTCTTGGAGGAACCACCCTTGCCTATTCACTGAGGCGTCAGAGTGATCTTATGAAATAAGCTGAAAAATATGAAAAATAGAGAAGGATGGAATGCTGTTGTAGAAAGCATGATGAAGCCTTCGTGACCCATTTACAGAAGCATAATTGACGAATACATACTTTATCATTTTCAAAAAGTATGAATATTTTAATAAAAAAATTTATATTGCAATCCTGGCTTAGATAAAGTTTTTTTTTCTAAATCTCAACTGAAGCTTAGTTGATTGATTAAAAGATAAATACACAAAATTTAAAAGTAATAATACAAGAATATTGTAAAGTTTATTTCCCTTCTTAACAAATGTTCTTCAGAAATGTAGATGAAATGATTTGTAATTGAAGTGCGTTATATTTCTCGTTGACTAGTAGTAATGTATATGTGTAAAAGTATTTAGTAATATATCAGTGTAACTAGTGTACAAAAAAAAAGGAAAAATTTTGTAAGGCATCAATGTAAAGTCATATTGTGACTACTAACTGTTGTTGACTATTAATTATTGTGTAAAATAACTCTGTGCATTTGCATAATGGTTTAATGTAGGGTGAAACAGCATTGGATGTTGATTTAAATGTATAAGAAATAGGATAAATGTATATGTATTAGCACTGGCTCAGGGGTGGTGTACTCGCCTGCCACGCGGTTGGTCCAGGTTCGAGCCCAGGCAATGTGCAGGGTTGTTTTTCAGTCCACATTAAATTAAATAATAATATAAGAATATTTTTTTCTCTCCTGAGCTTACCTTGATGGTATTAACTCAGGATATACCGTATCACCGAAAGGTGGGGACAGCGAAATTTCTTGAATTTCTAAATCTCAACAAAATTAAGTGACATTCCCAGTTTAACTTTTTTGTCAGATGTAATTTGTTTGACACAGAGCATTTTTGACTTATCCATTTTCTTTTAAAAATGGCAACATATTTCTAGTACGAGTATGATCTGCCTATCTGAACGTTTTGAACGATAATAATGGAAAACCAAGGAGTTGTAAAGAGCTGAAATCAAAATATTAAGCATTAAACGTTTGAAGTCGTAAATATTTAGCGGAAAATTGTTCCTAAAAATTCGTGTATAAAGACCGAAATCTGTTATTTTTTATTTTATAATTTTTTTGAAGTTTCATTCAATGCAATTTCTCTTACTAATAGTAAGCAGTTTTAGAGATACCTTCGGAATATTAACTGGAAGACAGTATTGATTGTCGATACTTAGTTGTCACTTCTTCTAAGGATTTAAAATATTTCGAGGTTGACATTAGAATTGTATGAAAGATTCTATCCACAAAAATTTTTATTTAAGATTTTGTTTTACATGCATGACAACAAAATCTACGATAATACACGAGAGATTGAGGTAGCCTAGCGGTAGCGTGTCGGATTTCAATGTTGAGGGTGCTCGGATCGAATCCCGACAAGCACCATTAACCTTTATCTTACAGGGTGGAATAGCATGTATCCCAAGAATACGGGCCTAAGAATGAATATATATATATAAATATATATATATATATATATATATATATATATATATATATATATATATATATATATATATATATATATATATATAGATATAGATATAGATATAGATAAAGATATATAACCACCTTAATGGCCGTTCTTACAAAGGGGGCTTATGAAATTTCCCGTTCTAATGAGGAAAGCAGAAGAATGGGCTTCGTTAGTTAAAGGTTAAATACCTCCGTGTCTAGGCCGGATATGGGCACGTGAAATCCGTAGGCCGGAAGTTCCCTCTATGAGGTCAGAGAGGGAGGGAAAGGGTACGATCCCCCCTGATGTCACCCCTGGAATGCTCGGTCAAAGTTGAGGTGGAACCTGGCTAAATCGGACTCCGACCCTTGTGGTGCTATTATAAACCGGAACCGTGTCTCTCAGCCAGCTAGTGTAAATGGACTTGGTGTTGAATACCTCCGGCCAGGAGGGGGGGGGGGGCATAAGAAACAAACATCATCAACAAGAATAAAACATGCATTTTGCTCACGTCTAACGGGTCAAGAAATTTCTAATTTTGCAGCGTGGACGTGAGACCAAAGAGATTATTTCGATAGGGTGAACTTAATAGAAGCAATAATGCTGAGAAAAGTACGAAAATATATATAAGAAAACGAAATAAAATCAGCAAAAGCAAAAGAGAGCATTAGTAAGAAGAAGAGTTGTATTACTTCTAGATATTTAGATTATGTTGCTCTCATCAATCATTCTTATATGGCTGATGAGAATGTTAGATAGATAGATTATGTACGCTTATCTACTTAATACTAAACGCATAAATGACGCACGTATGAATGTATAATCATCTGAACTCGTATTATCCATCTAGCAATGGCCTCCAGAATAACCATCTTAATTAATTTGCTCATTCAGGGAACAAAAAAAGGGAAATATTACATTTCATAAAGTGTTTAAAAATAAGGGCATTATTGGTAATTAACCATGAAAAACGATACCTATTTTTTTTAATTTGTGTTCATTTGCTGTAACGTGATGCTCATATCTAAAGGAAAACCTTGTAGTGGAAAATTGCAACATTATGGCGCCTTACGCTGAAAGATAACATACGACTCAAAACTCTCTTATATGAAGCTATCAGTAGTTCATAACTGATGCTATCTGAAATTCCCTCTTTAATCAAGCCTTTTGCTAAAATACAGGGTCATCGAAAAAGGTTGGACACATTTCATATCATCATATTTAATGAAATAATTACAATACAAACAATTCTTTCGTTGTGTAATGTACAGAATTTAATAGAATTTTACCTTAATAAGTTTCAATATAAGAACCGTTGGTTGCTCTACACATATCAAGTCGATAATGAATCTTTAACCTGGTGTTACGGAGCATGTCTGGCGTCACTGTGGCAATTACATTGACAGTTCTCTCCCGTAAATGTGTCGAGTCCCGTACTTTTACGCTGTAAACAATGTTCTTGACGCAACCCCATATTTGTACTGCAGCCGAAAACTAAGCCTGGGCTTAGTGTTCCGCTTTTTGAGTTGCCACTAAGTTCCTTGTTCTGATGAAGAAGCTCCTTTGCAGCTTCGAAACGGCCGTATGCAAAATTGCACCTTACTACTATTTGTGCTTTATTTGTGTTGGATTTCCTGTTTATTATTGTGTTTGCTCAATTTCTTTTAGAATTATGAGATTTCGAAATGTGTCCAACCTTTTTCGATGACCCTGTTCTGCTTAGCTTTGTACGAAAATCTGTACTCGATTTCCATGTAAATTTTACGCAAATAAACGTTAGTTAATTTGAAACATTATCAAATATATTCTGTGTATAGGATCATACTTTCCTAAATTTCAATTTTAATTTCTACGAAGATTAAAATGGAATTTTTCATTAACATTTGGGCATGTAAATTATTTCAGTTAAAGATAAAATTTCCCGAAATTTTACTTAAACGAGACATTTGTTTTCTGGTATTAAGAAGGATCTCTGTGAATTTTATGTAATAGCTGAATGTAATATCCAAACGCGAAAATTCAGTAACATCAGTTCATATAATTTAAAGAAATGACAAAATTTCATTAAGAAGGCTTCTGCACATTAACACTAGAAAGACGGGAATTTTTTTTCTTACTAAAAAAACTGAACGTCGTCATTTTGACGGTTAAAAAAAATCCAGAATTTAAAATATTTAATTTTAAAATAAATGGTTAAATACTTTAAATTTTTAACTATTACATACCAATATATAATAAATTAGTATATATTTAGATATATTTTTATGCAGGTATGCCGAGCTGACAACCTGGTATGGTTTATCCGTAAAAATACATGCAGGGTTTGCGAAGTCCTTATTTTTCAACCCCAATATTTCCGAAGAGCCAATATTTCTGTTATTTGTAAAAGGAGAAAGAGACGAAACGTAACTAACATTTTTCCGGTACATCAATCCGTATTTTAAAGATTTCTGCCTGTTTTCTATATTGCCGTCAAATGGACGGTTTTCAGTCGTAGTAGGTATACAACACATTTTCTCCCCCTCTTTACTATCGAATATAATTTTGTATATAATTTTGTAAATGTGTGTGCATATTTCGCGTAAAATTAGAAAAAGTCATAAAATTTCAGAAGCCTGAGGACATAAATACAGACATAGCGCTCAACAGTATGCCCGAAACCGTCAACATGTCGGAAGCCGTCTTTCCAGTGTAAAATATTTTATTCACATTATATTGTTGTAAATAGCTGTAAATGTATCTAAACGTTTATAAATCTTATTTTTTTTTTTAGTTTACGTTTATTTTGTGTTAAATATCGTTTATTTGCTGTCATGAAGCTTTATATTTCAATATGTGACCCTTTAGCAAAAAATTGAAAATTGTGGCAAGCTTAGCGACAAATTTTGCTACTTTTTGGGTATTTGGAGAACTAGCCAGATTTCACCTATGTGACGTGGTTGTAAAGATCTGGAATTTTCAATTTGAAGTGCAATCGGAGGATGTCGCCAAGGGTCTATAAGCATGCCGAACTCGGCTCCAAAAAATTAATATTCAGTTGAACTCTCGGATGAAGCTCAGCTTCTCTGAGAGAACTGTAAGCCTGCTATTGTGCCTGTATTGTATGATATACGATAGATTATGTGAGGAATTTTTCTGCAGTCGCTGTTATCTGGATGTATTCACGAATATCGTCGAACGGAACGCTACAATACTTACATTTAACATAGATACTTCTCTCTTGATTAAGAATCAAAACTGTTGCTTCATCTGAAAAATTTTTACCTCTAATAGCATACAGATGATAGTCTAAGTATATTGAAATGTATGATGTGGGGTGCTAAAGACCTCAGGAATGCATACCTTAATAAAAGCTGATATCCATTTGTTATTCCCTTTAGAACCAGTCAAAATTTCTTTTAAAAATAAGTAAGTGTACCCTTTTATTCTCAAATGTATTCGTGTTAAACATTAGATAGAATTCACTTCAGAAAACAGAACAGAAGCTGTTAATAAGTGAATGTATTCATTTAAGTTCAGAAGGCGTGAAATAGTGTTTTCAATTGGACAATGTGATTAATGAACTGAAGGTCATTTACAGATTTTCACCATTCATTTTGTATATCCATTTTCATTCATCAATTAATATTTAGTAGAAATGTTCTTATAGCTTTGTTAGGTAAACCACTGAGAGCTAGGCCGATTATGCTATCAATGCAGAAGTAACACGCCTAAAAATTAACACCCTTCATGAATTCAATTCATATTGGAAACTTTTCTTTGTATTAAACAGTTCATTTTTTAAGAGTTTCTTATGTCGGAGGTAAAATTAAAAAAAACTAATTTTCACATCAAGTGCTTGCAAATACATTGTGTTTGAATACAAAAATTATCTCAGACAACTTTCACTGTATTATTATTTAAAAAAATTGAAGAATATCATATTTATCAGTTCTCTATTGTTCTGATAAAAACTTAACTTTTTCCGAAAAAAGAATTGTATATTCCGATTATGCAAATGTAGTAAATCGGATTTCATATGAGAACAATATTTTTATCTTCTTAATTTCTTACTTAAATTCCCCCAGGAAATATCCTATAATATCCCAAAATATTTCTATTAATATACTTACTTACATATTACGATAAAAGATGCTTAAAAACTATCAAAAGGAAGTAGCAATATGCTGAAAGTTTGTATTCAGGGAGAATGCTGTTTCTTTCCTAGCGACGTGTGACGAAGTTCTTAAATAAATATGCATTGGCGCTTTGAATAAAATACACATTAAATATAATTTTTTTTCAAAGGAAAAGAACTGCGCAAGAAATAAAATGTGTCGGTGGGACTGTTGCATTCTTTGTTAAGTATGTCGTATTTCAATGGGACGGATATGCCCATTCTGGAACTAAATGCATATCTCATGATTAAGTTACATTTAGAATTTTTATTTGTTGAAGAAATATGTGTATTGTTCTACACAACTGAAGCTGATATTTTCATTCTGATGGGGTAACATAGTCCCCCCATTAAAATTTAGATCAGTCAGTTAGGTGTGCTGAATCTATGTAATAACTGTTACTTTAGGTTGGGGAGTAGGTGGTATGTACACTGCTGGCCACTGTAAATGCAACACCCTGAAGGAAACATGCAAATAACATGAAATTTACAACATGCATTAGCGGAGGTGAGATATGCAAATGATTAGAATTTCAGAGCAGACGCACATCACGCGCGCCTGTGGCGCCACTTCAAAGCGCCATTTAAGGTTTGGAGATTTCGACGATTTCAAGTTCGGCAATTGTGTTTTTCTTGTGGTTTTTTCAAAAAAACTATCAATTATGCCTCGTCGAAAACAGCGATCATCTTTTGATCAAGTATCCGAGTTCGACAGAGGAAGAATATTGGCCTACCGAGATTGTGGATTATCTTTCAGGGAAATCGGTAGTCGTGTTGGACGGAACCAAACAACTGTAATGCGGATATGTGATCGTTGGATGCAGGAGGGTACGACGGACCGGCGTGTTCGATCGCATCCACCTCAGCGCACCACTTCACGTGATGACAGGCAAATTGTGCGCATGGCAGTGACGGATCGCTCAGTCACATCACGAACAATAGCACAGCACATGCAGTCTGTAACGCATCATCCAGTGTCTGTGCATACCATTCGACGCCGTTTACAGCAGAGTGGTCTGTCCGCAAGACGTCCATTGCTTTGTCTACCCTTGACGCAGAACCACAGACGTCTCCGCCGCCAATGGTGCGATGACAGAAGGATGTGGACGGCAGAATGGAATGAAATTGTCTTTACTTAAGAGTCACGCTTCTGTCTGCAACACCACAATGGTCGCATTCGAGTCTGGAGACACCGTGAAGAGAGGATGCTGAACAGCTGCGTTATGCACCGCCACACTGGTCCTGCACCGGGTATTATGGTATGGGGCGGTATTGGATATCACTCTCGCACACCTCTAGTACGCATTGCCGGTACTTTAAACAGCCAGCGCTACATCTCCGAGGTGTTGGAGCCAGTTGTCCTTCCTTACCTTCAGGGCTTGCCCACAGCCATATTTCAACAGGATAATGCGCGACCACACGTGGCAGGCATTATCCAACGGTTCTTCGTCAATCGCCAGATTGAATTCCTTCCCTGGCCGCCTCGCTCTCCGGATCTTTCGCCGATAGAAAACATGTGGTCCATGGTTGCTCTACGATTGACCCAGATTCGATCCTTGGCAGATCAACTTTGGCAACGTGTGGAAGCTGCTTGGTCTGCTGTACCCCAAGAACCCATCCAAAGTCTCTTTGAATCAATGCCGAGGCGTGTGGCAGCGGTGATCTCCAACAATGGCGGCTACTCTGGCTACTGATTTTGGCAGGAACCACACTTCACAGAAGTCTATAAATTTAATCATTTGATACTTGGTCAACATGTTATCTACAAAATAAATTTTGTTGTGATATCTCTTGTATTTCTTGGTGTTGCAATTTGGGTGGCCAGCAGTGTATATCGTAGGCGAATTGACAAATCCGGCTTATTGCAAAGAGCGCCGTCATTTTGCGATGGCTAATTGGAAAATTATCCATAACCTTCCAATTAGCCTGATATTTTTTAGTCTTGTTGTAATGGGCTCATACACCTTTAGGCTAGTTAGAAAATTCGCAATAGTTTTCTCAAACAGCCTGGCTTCATCCAGGCTTATTGCAATAATCCCAAAGTAGTAAAGGCTTATTATAAATGACAGATAAAGAGATTTTTACTTAAGTACTTCCTTTAGTGAACATATGAATTAAGAGTTACTTAGGTTAAAGAGAGGTAACTGATAAGCATATACATGAAATACCTGATAGGGAAATGTCTACTGTTAAGGCTGCTATGTACTAACCCCATTGGATTCGCTCACCTCCATGTTAACCTATGGAGAAAATTTGTCCAAGGATTGCCGACTTGGATACAAAGATTTTTTTTTTAAATTGTACTCCGTCATACAGAAAGAAATATTACAATTGTGTACATGTTTCTTTTTTTTAAATACAATTAATATTTTAAAATTTAAATTATTCGGGGAAAAATCTGGTATAGTGTGTTTTAAACGTTCATAAATTCCTTCGGTGGACGAAATTTATAAAATGAAACCTGTAGCGCGTTGCAGAAAAGTTCAGGCTATCTGGCAATACCAATTTTATTTGATTATGAGCATTTATGTACCTGTAAATAGTTGACAAAAATATATTGCAAATAAAAAATTTGGAGGCAGCGCTTAACCCCCCCCCCCACCCCACCCCACCCTATAGAGAGAAAGCCATTACAATCCCTCAAAATGTCAATCCTAAGGGGGGGGGGAATTCTCGAACTGTCAACTGGACTCCTCCCACCACAAGAGTCTGCAAGAAGAGGAAAAGGGAAGTACGATTTTTTTTCTTAGTACATAGCAGCCTTAATACTAATTTTGAAACAAACTGAGAGGAGAAAAAAAATTAACAAAAGTTTATTAAATTGGCTGAATTTTGTAATCGGCTCAGAGAAAAAATGTTTTTGATGGGATGAGCTACGGTCACTGTTTGCTACACTAGGTCTAACTAGACCAAAACGTCCAGCTTATCCCTTTGCTTGTCTTCTACATCATATGTGATGCACTGAACGGATTTGGCGTTTAATTTTGCATCATATATTTTAAAAAATCGCTGAAAGTTGCAAAGTGGAAAATTTTCTTTCAACATATGAAACGATAACGTTCTGTAGGGAAGAACAGCGTCTGTTTGAATGTGTGTGTGTGTGTTTTTTTATATTTATATTTATATTTTTATTTTTATTTCTTTTATTTATTTATTTCTTTTATTTTTATTGGGGGGGGGGGCTAATTATACATCACTTAAAGAGATATTTTAATATTCATAAATAAACTGACTTCTTTTTCTATAATTTGGGAATAGATGTAAATTTAAAACTTATAAACAAATGATATACATATTTTATGTATATATATATATCCGGATAATCCGGATCAGATTTGTAGATATTATTTGTATTTAATGTTCACATTAGATAATAATTTTTAATTATTACAGCAAGAACGTAATTACAAGTACGCCAAATATTTTCTTTTCAGTTTTTTCAACGTACAGTTCCTAAATAGACTGTACAATAAATTATTGTAATCAAATGCTTTTTGTTGAGTTTAAGAAAGCTCTACTAGGCTTATCAATTTTTTGTTAAAAAATGATGTGAAAAATTATTTTTATACATTTTAATGTCTTCTAAACAATACGATCTAATTTTGTTAGAAAACATAATTTTTTATCGTAATAAACGGTACGTCTGCTTAGTTAAGGATTTTGTTTAGTTTACCACCCATATTACCCGGATTATCAAGATTTTTGATTGTCCGGATTGCTTATGGTCCCAGTTAGTCAGGATAAACTAGATATTACTGTATATACATATATATATATATATATATATATGTGCGTGTGTGTGTGTGTGTGTGTGTGTAGTTGATTAAGAGGTAAATTTTTTTTCATTGCACTGATTCAAAAACACATGTTTATTTAGTCCTTTATTTACATGTGCATTTGCGTGTAAAAACTGAATTTACTATGACACAGAGAGACACACACAAATTTAAACTCTAAATGTTCAGGTTTCTGGAGGAAATTTCCTTTATTTTTGCTTCACAGGTTTCAACGGGAGCTTGTTCCTGTATTAGAGTTAAAAGAACTAAATAGATTACACAGATGATTACATTCACTGCATGCTCTTTAACAGGAACGCATAGATCATTAGAATCTCTGTCTGTTAGAATTTAATAAAATAAAAAATAATCTTTAAAGTAGCTGCTGAAAGGGAAACTGAAAATTAACTAATACTTTATTTTGAAATTATTTTTGACTTTTCACATTTTTCAAATACTTATACATTCCTGATGACTGGTAAGAAAAACTGTCGAATTTTTCCCGTTTTGTTTTATATTTTGGGATTATTACTATTTTAGGAAAGAAAATTAACTTTCCAAACTAAGCAAGTCTTATAACACTCTCTCTTTATGTTTGATAATAAAGTCTAGTGATCCGTTTGGATATTTATTTCGTATGGGTACAGATATCAACATTAGGCTATATATATTAACAACAGGAAATTATAAACAATCAGTTCTCTAAATACGTGAAAAAAATCAGGTTTCAGGCGTTGATGCTTGTAGTCTCTAGTACCAGCTCAGTTTGTTCAAGTATTATAGCATTTACTCGGTGATAAATGCTTAACAATATTATAAACTTTTGGTAGCTTATGAAACACCCCAAAATTTGCTTATTGTACCTAAGCGGTTGCAAATTAATCCGAATTTACTTTAAATAAAATACTTTAAGTGAAGTTTTATATTAATTCTCTTATGAGATTTTACGTGAAGGATTTATGTTTTTTATATTACTAAGCAGATATATGAGGCAAAAAACTTCTGTTATATGTTGATGATTGTGGCTGACTTATGTTAGTTACTAATTTATTCATTTCATAACTGAATGGGCTTTTTTCGTAAACCTGAAAGCTTATTCATAGTTAGATTTATCAATTAAATGAACTAAAATATTTTAAAACCAATTAAAAGTCTTTAAATCGTATCAATTATCCACATTTCACTTCATTGACTTCATATGATTGAATTTTAATCTTTGATTTCAATATTAAATAATTATAAGAAATGGGAAACCATAACCCATAAATTAAAGGGTATGCTTATATATTAAGACAGTATTAAGAATAGCACATTATACAGAATAATTGAGTCATATTTTATTTTTTCCCTTATATATTAAGTCTTAAATATTACTGCAGTATTAGAAGCAAAACACTTTAATATATTTTTGCTTGTATATTTAGGCAGGATTATGAGTAATATTTTAGGCAGACTAATTGAGTCATGCTTTATTTTTTTTTCCTGGTGGATTGAAGGAAGCGCATTTTATCTTATTAAAAGATTCTACCTAAATATTTGCTACCTCATGGCCATTCCATAAACAAAACTAAAAAAAAGAAACTATTTTTAAACAACTTTCAACCTTACACTTGCATGATTTTTATATTTTTCGCTCTTAAAGTGAAAAATATGGGAAAGGAAACAGTTTTAAATTTTTGAAAATTAGTCAGTTTAGAAACCTTTATGAAAAAAATTTCCTAGGGACCTTAAAATAGAGACTTGCCGAGGAAGCCTTCAGGAAGGATAATTTTCCTTAAGAAAATTTACGTTATTTAACCGTTCCTATAATCTTTAACATAAATGGATACATTTTCTCCCTCATACAATCTGTTCTGCTAATGTTAATATGGACGTATTTATGAAAAAAAAGACTTTTTTTCAAACTTCCTGAAGTTATTTATTCATACCTCCTAAAAAGTGGAGTATCCCTTTATTCTTTTGTTCTACATATTTTCTCTAGTCTCAGAAGTGCAATTCAACTGAATGATTGCAGTTATTATTCTGTGTCTCACCAAATAAGGAAGAGCCTGAAAGGCATAGCACAACAAGAAAGGGTAATTTGTAAAACATCAATGCGGAATTTCTCAGTCGCTTTGCGTGCGGTGCCATCAATCAAGCCACGTTAGCAGATGGCGCATAAAACCTAATTTTAGAGGAAAAAAGGTACATTCATTCCTGGTGTTTCAAGAAGTTTTGAATAATAAGGGGAATGCCTCACATTTACTCTTCAAAACACATCTCTTACTCAATTTAAGTTGTTTATCTGACGTTATGTCCACAGATAACAAGACGTTATTTGTTTAAAAGAGACAGCTTGTGGATTAACCTGGTCATTACGTATGCAACAGGCGGAATCCCCGCACGCAACATCGTATGTTTTTGTGATATAACAAGTGACAGCAGGTTATATATTCTCCTTCGCCTATTTTACCGAGAGTTTATTTGCAGACATAACTCCAATATAAGCGAGGCCAGAGTCGTAGAAGTCAAAATCCCGATGTCCCAAATGGTAACTGGATTAATGATTTCTAATGAGCGAGGTGGTATTCAATTATTTTCATTAAGCCGAGTATGGGCACTTTTAATCTGTAGGCAGGGAAGCCCCTTTTGTGGGGTTGGTAGGGGTTGGGGGAAGGTTCAAGCCCACCAGAGGTTACCCTTGGAAATGCTATGCCGAAATTGTGGTGGCACCGAGCAAAAAGTCGGCCTCCGACCCTCACTGTGTCCAATAGCTCATTGGACACCACGGTCCAAACAGGAGCCGGTCCAATAGCTATGAGCGATTGGACGGACTCCTGTTTAGCCATGAGATATTGGACCGGCAACTGTTTAACCGTGAACTAAACAGGAGCTGCATTTCTCCACCCTTAAACTTTCTTGCTTGCTTGGTTTGGAGCGCTACGGTTATTATTTGCTACGCGGGGGCTAGTTAGACCGGGAACTACAGCTTAAAGCCGATTCCGAACGGCTACAAACCCATGCCAATAGTGGGATTCGAACCCACAGACTCTGGTACCGATCGCCAGCGCCCTAACCATTTGGCCATATGAACCTAGTTAGGATTTATCCGTCCAGGGAGCACCAGTAACAACAACAGCAAATTAATTTTAATGATTTTAAAAATATTCAAATATTTAAAAGAAATTCTTCCCCTCCTTTAAATTTCCATTTAAATATACGTATCTTAAATATATTCCAAAATGACATTAATAACAGCCGATCGAATGCCACGTTATGCACAAAACATCCCCATTGCCCCGATCAGTATGCTGTAGCGATCTTGTTTGAAGTGGATGTAAAATTCATTATTTCGGGTCGGCCTTTGAACGCATTCTACGCAAGATTCTACTATATGAACAACTTATTTTAGGAGTTAAAAATGTAGAAATGGGAGCAGCATTCTCGTTTCCCTCCGAGTTTGGCAGCTCATAAAATATGACTGAATTATTCGTTTCTGAGTCATTGGAATGGTTTTACGACGAAACTGCATAATTTTAGATTAGCATATTTATTTTGTCGTGCATAAAATATGATAATATAAGGATAATCCAACCATCTCATGCCTCTCGAGCAATTGGATCTTTTATTAGAATGATGAATTGTAGTATATAATTATCATTAATATCTTCATCTCTGCAATTTTTACTCTAATGAATGAGCTTTTCTATGAAAATATAAATAATTAAAACCTGTTTGACCTTTTTTTCTCTCATTATTTGCTTATCAAAAATACCCTTATTAAACCCATATAAAAGCCTATTAAGTATAATAAAGTTAATGACATGTGCAGTCAGTGAAAGGAAACTGGTTGCGAAGAGATTCGGATAAAAAAAATTTACAATTATATGTTAACATGAAAAACATCGTTGGAGGAAAACTCCATGAGATTAGCAAAGGGTGTATTTTCCTGTTTTAACAAATCTCCATAACGCCTGTTAGAACAGAATTTTATGGGTCAAACACTTCCCGAAGCTATTAGCACTTTTGTGAGCAGAATGAAACCGAAAGATAAGAAAAATGCTTTTTTCTTCAAGGCGTTGGTTTAGTATCTTGATAGTTTAGTCTGCTCAGCGTGGTACTGATTGTTGAGTAACTAGTTGCAAACTAGTTTTACTTCTTTCGTTAGATAATTATGAAGGAGAAATAGTTAAAACTACATACATATACACACAAAATATCATCAAAGAGAATTTCAGAAGCATTATTTTGGGGCAAATGAATTTTTGAGCATCATTTTAATCTCTATATACGTCTACTATTTAAACAAACAAACACACACACACACATATATATATATACAGTCGAACCTCCATATATCGAAGTAGCAAAATACCGGAAAAAAATTCGATATATAGAAATTTCGATATATAGAATTGATGTTAGTTTTATCATAATTCTCCTAAAACATTAAAATTAAAGCTAATTTTCATATATGAAACTGCATTTCCAATTTATATGCGAATCATATTACATGAAAGTTAATCACTAAAAATTGAATTAATGTGAAAGATTTATTGAGTACTATATACCTTAAAAAAAAACAATAATCGAGTTAGTGGTTACAGTGATCACAGTTACATTCTTTTAAAAAAAACTACGTATATCTTGCTGAACAGCCAGTTTTGCGGGAAGTTCATCGAAGAAATGCTCGCATTTTTTCAGTCCATTAAAAACTTCATCAGGGATGTTTTCCATGAATTGAATCCACGAAGTATTGTTTCAAACGCCGAAAATTGGGAGATTTTATTCTAAAGTGGAATAAAATCTCCCAATATGTCGAAAAAAATTTCGATATATAGAGATTTTTTCGATATATAGAAACAGTTTTTCTATGTAATGAACATGGAGATTTGCCATATATAGAAAATTTCGATATAGGGAAGTTCGATATATGGAGGTTCGACTGTATATATATATATATATATATATGTGTGTGGGGGGGGGGGGGGGGTTGGATAAGAAATCCACCAGAGGGCGCGGTAGGAAACACGAGATTTCACGCCTACGCATCTGGACACTCGGCGAGTGGAAGCCGTCGTACGCGGACGTAGCCGACCGTGTACAGTTGTTAGGACTGAATGATAGTGCTTACGTGTTTATATTCTGTTATATTGTGTCGTGATGACGTATCTATTTGAATAAATAATTGATCTATTTAGATAAATTTTTAGTCGGTAAATGAACTTTTAGTTACTGAAATACCCCTGGAGTATTGGTATAATGTCCAGGGGTATTTCAGTAACTAAAAGTTCATTTACCGAATAAAAATTTATTCAAATAGATCAATTATTTATTCAAATAGATACGTCAGCACGACGCAATATAACAGAATAGGTGTGTGTGTGTGTGTATTATCTACATTTTTTGCTATCTATTAGTGCTCCTCTTGAATATTTGTCCCGGCTCTCCAGGTTGAGAACCATTGATTTACACAGATATCCCGTAAATGTGGTTTTTTTTTTCGTATAGGAACTACTAGTAAAGAATCATGCATAAATGAAAACTGGGATAATCGTCGGAAACACGAACACTGCCATCATAGTTATCTCAGTTCCAACCATGAGACCATAGTAAATCTACATTTATCCTGTTTTATTCGCTCGATCAGACAGAAAAAGAAAAGATTCTCAGTAAATGACTCCCTGACTTCTAAGAAAAGTAACATTTTATCGCCCGCGCCTAATCGTTTCCACTCGTTGAGTGCCAGCAAATGTGTATCGAGAGTGGAAGAATGAAACCGTAAGCTCCATTCGTCACAGTCCCTTACAGTAGATGAACAGCGGGAAAAAAAATCTATGCCTGTGCCAGCACGATAGGTTTTTGGCTTGGGAAAGCAACTTTCTCGGAAGCCCTCCTGTGTCTAGGAGTGCGGCATATATTTGCATGCATTAATGCAACTACAAGCTTACTAAACTCAAAAACTTGAAACACACGTTGAACTGAAATATCATTTCAGAGAATGCTGTTATTTTACACATTTTTCCCCCAATTAGTGATAGTATATTTATTTTCGCTCAAAGAATTACCGAATAGTAAACCGAAATACTGAGTATACTGAAATAAAAAAATTTCAAGTTCTCTGAAAAAAATATAAGCTTATGCGTACAAATTTATTTTTGTTTCTGAAAATGGAGTAAATTAACTATATACCTTAAATGCAAAGTGTATTGGATTTTGTAAAGACAATGCGTGATTCGTTAATTTTATTTTGACCCACAAAAATATTATTTTTACTGTATATATATATATATTTTTACCGACGAATTTTTGTGTGTGTAAATATATATTCAAACCGAAGGGGGGGGGGGATCTAGATTTAGTTATTTCTTTTATGATAATTTTTTTTCTCAAGTATAAATAATGTTTCTTTTCGTCTAAGGTAATAATAAATTGATAAAAAACAAGTCTCCTAAAAAAGCTATCCATTTATTTGTATCAAATTACTTTTCTGTCTGAAAATGTAGTAAATTAACTTTATGTTAAATGTATAGTTGATACGTTACGGGCAAGATAATCAATTCAATCGTAGATTTAGCAAAGAGAATGCGTTATTCGTTTACATTGTTTTAACCCACAGAAAATATTACTTTTAACTGTACATATATGCTTTTACCAACGTATATATATATATATATATATATATATATATATATATATATATATATATATATATATATATATATATATATATATACTAGATTTATATACCCGGCGTTGCACGGGCGTACCCTTAATAAGGCTTACTTGTATATTATGTAAACTTGCATTTTTATGCCAATCGATACCCCTCCCCATTGGTCAGCAACCCATCACCATAATGCTGATGTCAGCATTAAAATGTTTCTTTCTTGATATCCCACTGGATTCCGGCCCTTCGAGGAGTTTGAGGGCTTTCCCGTAAACCCCTGCGAAAATCGCCGGTTTCATAAACAAAGAATTACCTGGCGTTGCCCAGGGTAATAAAAATGAATGGAGTTAACCCGAGCTCTAGATGCATACGTACAAACAACCGAAATATCTATAATCCACACACACACACCTTTCCACCCTTCATTTAATTAAGGTTGATCTATCTTTTTTCCTCTACCACTAATTTGGTGTTCAAAAAATATATAAAAAATACAAATTATTGGATTGTTTCTAGCAATTTTTACAAAATCTAAGCGAATGTCGAAAAATCGTGGCATTGATCGTGTTTTTTACATTTAAACCTGTTTGTTGCATTTTAATTCAAGAATCTTATGGATATATGTTTCTTTCTTTGAGATATGAAGGAATGTGTGAAAAACACGTTTAGCCCCCTCCCCTCCCCTTTGGGGGCCAAATTTTGGAAAATCCTGAAATTGATCTTTAGGTATTTGTGTTCTTTTCATTTTAAAGCAAGAATCTTATGAATATCTGTTTCCTTCTTTGAGATATGAAGGAATATGTGACAAGCACGTAAAAACACGTTTAGCCCCCTTCCCCCCTTGGGGCCGAATTTTGAAAAATCCTGAAATTAATTTTAGGTAATCAAGTTAATTACATTTTAAAGCAAAAATCTTATGGATATCTGTTTTTTTTTCCTTTGAGATATGAGGGAATATGGGAAAAACACTTTTTGCCCCTTCCCCCGCCCATGGGGGCGAATTTTGAAAAATCCTGATATTGATTTTCAGGTATTCGTGTTCCTTTCATTTTAAAGCAAGAATCTTATGGATATCTGTTTTCTTCTTCAATATATGAAGGAATATGTGATAAAACACGTAAAAACACGTTTATCACCCTTCCCCCCTAGGGGCCGAATTTTGAAAAATCCTGAAATTGGTTTTTAGGTTGTTCCTTACATTTTAAAGCAAGAATCTTATGGATATCAATTTCCTTCTTTGAGATATGAAGGAATATGTAAAAGACACATTTTGCCCCTTTCCCCCCTTGGGGGCGAATTTTAAAAATTGCTTCTTAAATGACGCCTTCAGCACAAAAGTAATAAGCTCCTAAAATTTGATATCTGTATCTCCAATAGTTTTTGCTGGGCGTTGATACGTGTATAGATAAGTCAGGACTTCTTCCTTTCTATTTATATATATATATATATATATATATATATATATATATATATATATATAAACTGCTCAGTACTGTCCTGGCTGCTGATACCAAAAACATTCATGGTAATGTGAAAATCACAAGAGTAACCTACTTTGGAGCAATCAACATAGCTGTGTTTCATTTCCATCGTGAGAAGAATTCTAGTTCTACCACCTTCTAAAACTCTGTATTTTCTTCATTTGATAATGATAAGCGAGTAAATAAAATTTTGGAGATCTATTCAGGTCATCTCAGGCATTTTGTTTAACTCCAGTCTGATGAATTAACATCAAAATTTTTTGTATCCCTTTATAAGAATGCAATATTATTTGTTCATTTTTTCTATATCAGATTCAAATCGTTTTTTCAATATCCGTTTCCCACAGTTCAAGACGCTACAGTCGAAACTGCATAAAACATTTTATGTTCATTCTTGTTAAACGCGCACTAATTTCGCATTTAATCTGCATCCTCATAAAATTAACCCCATATATTTTCAAAGTAACAACAAAGGAACTGTTGTTGTTTGCCAATGCGGGGCACTTACCCATAAAGACATTCCCACTTAATTTGTGAGAATCGTTGCTTGCTTAAAATGGCGGCACCGTATAAGTGAACCAACACCACCACCTAAATTTTGACCTAGCACCCCCAGATGCAACATCTAAAGGGTTCGTACCTTCTCTCACCCTCTCTGACATCATAGTAGGACTTTCTTATCTACGCATTTAACGTGCCCCTATCTGGCCTAGACACGAATATATTTTATGGTGTTCTTCCGGATTCGAACGGGTCACCACCAGTTAGATGCCCAACTCGCAACCACTACTGCAAAGTAACTTTGCATTCGTGTAATAGTGCATGTATGTTTTCTGAAAACTCATATTAAAGATCTGGGAAACTTCAGTTACAACTGTTACCTGAAAACAAACGGCCAATGGATAGCATATCCCCTGCAGTAAAGGATATAATAACGTTAATAAAAGATGTTCAAAACACTTCAGTGAATGGTAATAAGCTGCGAGTAAACTTTCGGTGTTTGTGCACTAAGATATTAGTACCGTCTATATAAATTGTTCGTTCTTAATACGTCTTCTATCTTTTCTTTTTACTTTGATAAAATAAATAAGTTCATAAGGGAGTACCAAGATACACTGTAAGTAATTGGGGAATATCTTTGATGCATCGAGGTCTCAATTGCTAATAAAATAACTTTCCGTACCCTTTAATTTATTTTCTAGGCTACCGAGCCAATTACAGAATTCAAGTTTATTTTTGATTCATAATAAATGCTCCTTCTCAGTTAAATACTGTTATGGAAAGCCAATTCTGCGAAATCTTCAACATACCTAGCTATCTGCAGCAAGCATGGACCATTCATTTTGTCTCAAGATCAATATATGTCATTGCATACTCTATATATTTGTCTATACACATACATTGCTATATTTCCATTGCGTATATTTTTTGTCTATACACTTACATTGTTATACTATTTACATTGCATATATATTTTTGTCTATACACATGCATTGCTATATTTACATTGCCTATATTTTTTTCTCCATGTACATACATTGCTATATTTACACTGCATACAATATTTTCTCCAAACACATACTTTGCTATATTTACATTGCGTATCTTTTTTGGCTATACTTTTACACTGTTATATTTACATTGCATATATATATATATATATATATATATTTGTCTATACACATACTACATTGCTATATTAACATTGTATATATTTTTTGTCCCTACACATACTTTGCTATATTTACATTGTATATATTTTTTTGTGTATACACATAAATTGCTATATCTACATTGCATAGATTTTTCTTGTCTTCGTGCTTGGCAATGGAATAAAATGACATTGTACAAATATTTTAAAATATTTTAAAATATGCAATTTGAACTTTTTCTCTATTAACTGATGGCATTGTTTCTCTTCCAGCTGTGCCACTGCGCAGAACTAAAATTTCGCATACCACAAGAGGCCGCTGTCTCCTCTGACGGTCTGTACCGAGTTTCCTACCGTCCATCAGAGAGTCTCCTGCCATCCAACTTCACCGTCGACCGGTCTCTCATCAACCAGCTCATTACCATCAACGATGTACTGCCCGGTACCTTGTACACTTTTCGTCTCTATTATTCCAATGACAGCCTACACGATCAGCTGATATGGACGTCAGATCTGCCGACAAGTAAGTTAGCTAACTATACAATGAACGTTTCTTTTTCTTGTGGTAATTTTTAATCATATGAGATGTTAATCAATTCTGTTATGAAGTGTTTCGAGATCCTTATCGGGAATAATATATTTTGCGTAATAATGTAATGGGAAATTTATCATGTTTAACTGTATAATAGAGGTGCAATAACAGAAATTTGCCGTTAAAATCCAGAGGACTTTAATATGAGATGAGTGTGTGTGAGAGAATTTCATTGTCACGGAATGTATATCAGGTATAAAAAAGCAACTATCAAATGCAAAATTGTGAAGACCTTTTCCATACACTAAATCGAGTATCGTCATTATATCTGTGTTTGCTGTCCAAAAGGTGTTATGTCCAAAATAAGCAAAAATGTGTTATCAAATCGGGCATGTTTGAAAAATCAAGGGATACTGCAGGGTACAGAAAGCTACGTCCAATTCCACTCCTTAATATTTTATTCATGAGTGAAATTTTGGGATGTTAAGTCCAAAATCAGCTAAAATGAGTTATTAAACCAGGCATGTTTGAAAAATCAAGGGCTACTGTAGGGTACAGAAAGCTAAGTCCAATTCCACTCCTAATTATTTTTATTCACCAGGGAAAATTTGGGATATGTGAAACAAAACACAAACATGTTAGTAGTGTTAAAGGGGTTATGTCCCAATCAAGGACTTAACTCTTTTTACTCAACAAAAATAAAATTGGAAAAATTTACTTTAAAAAAATTGAAAAATTAAACTTAAGAATAGTTGACATTACAAAAGCCCTTTTTCTTCAATTCCGTTTTTCTCAAAACTACGATTTTAGACTTGACACTCTTTACACTACAAACACAGGTATATTTTTTTATTGCAAAAAGCGTTAGAAGTTTGTTTTAGAAATTGGTAAACCTTTAATTTTGAGGTAATCTTTCCATAACGCAATTACCCAAGAATTTTAGAAAACTACAGACGGAAATAAACACTCAATCAGAGGAATAATCGTTTATATAACTATCAATTACCATCTAAAGAACCTTATTTGAAAATCATAAATCCCGAATGCAAAAGCAATTTAACTTTAACTTTATCAAAATGAACAGTAATGAATAGTTGGAAGGAAACGGGAAGATAAAAATTGTGCGAGGTAATTGAAACTATCCATAGATAGATGGATATTGATTTGTATGTATGTAATAATACATCACTGCTTCCATTTACAACAACTAACTAGAAAAATTTAATCAAACCTGTTGTAGTTGTTTGAAATATCTATGTAACTCACCAATCGAGACAACAATAGTTTTCTCTTACAGATTGAGTCACGCGATCTTGCAAGTGTAAAACTTAAGACGGGTTCAACGTAAAGGATAGTTTTACAATGTAAGACATCGGTAGCTATGATTATTTTAAACACTACCGACCCTTTTCGCAATGATCTGCAAAAAAAAGACAAATTTAATGTGAGTTAAAAAAATTTCATTAAGTGTATATTTTTAAAGAAATTATTTATTCATACACAGTTTGAAGAGTCAGGTTAAGTACAAAAGTTGACAGCTGAAAGGCAGATTGTCGTGAATCACGCAAAAAACTCTAAAACTAAAAATACGATTCCTGGGTCGCAGTTTTATCTCATTAAAATATGCTATTTTTGCTCTATCTCTCGTATAATGAAGGTGTATGCCAAAACATAATTGTAATAGAAAAGATTTCAGAAGAGAAAGGGATAAGACTAAAAATAAATTGTCATAAATTAAATAATGAGAGATATAATGTAAAAAACATTTGTAAAATGTGTTATGAGTATGCTTTTGGACGGATATATGTATTGAAATGTTCTATAATCAAAACACACATACACATACACGCCAAAGGAAAAATTAGAAATTTATTTTATTCGGAAATTAGCATGCGTTTATTCTGAAATAAGTCTTTGTTTCATAAAAGGCATTTCGTTTCTCCTAAAAATTAAAATGACTTTTTTTTCATTGTAAAAATATATTTTACTTTTTCGTTTTTCCTCTAAATTTTTTATAATATCAATTTATTTCACATAAATATGATTTAACTATTATTTAAAACTATCTCTCTCTCTCTTTCTCTCTCTCTCTCTCTCTCTCTCTCTCTATATATATATATATATATATATATATATATATACAGTCGAACCTCCATATATCGAACTTCCCTATATCGAATTCCCTATATCGAAATTTTCTATATATCGAACTCTTAGCAAATCTCCATGTTCATTACATAGAAAAATTGTTTCTATATATCGAAAGAATCTCTATAAATCAAAATTTTTTTCAAGACAAATTGGGAGATTTTATTCCACTTTAGAATAAAATCTCCCAATTTTTGGCATTTGAAACAATACGTCTTGGACTTCAATTCGCGGAAAATGTCCCTGATCAAGTTTTTAGTGGACTGAATAAATACAAACATTTCTTTGAACTTTCCGCAAAACTAACTGTTCAGCAAGATATTCGTAGTTTTTTTTTTTTTTAAGAATGTAACTGTGATCATTGTAACCACTGTCTGGATTATTGTTTTTTTTAAAGATATGTAGTAATCAATAAATCTTTCATATTAATTCATTTTTTAGTTATTAACTTTCATTTAATGGGATTCGCATATAAATTAGAAATGGAGTTTCGTATACGAAAATTCACTTTTTTTTTAGGAGAATTATGATAAACTAAGCTCAATTCTATGTATCGAAATTTCTATATATCGAATTTTTTTCCGGCAATTTGCTACTTCGATATATGGAGGTTCAACTGTATGTATATATATATATATATATATATGCATAAATTAAATTAAATAATACCTCATCTTTATGAGATCTGCCCGAGCACATTAAGTTCAGTTTAGTAACGCACGTAATCTTATATATAACATTTCAGTTTAAATGTAATGATAAAAAGACATATTTTACGAAAACGCAAGTTCATCATTACATTTTAAATATAAATTTTTGATTTAAATATCAACAATCAAATACTTAAGATGCATGAGCCAAAACAATTTTGTTTTTGTATCCCTTCAAATGTCTCCACTCTCATATATGAACCATTTGCCTTGAAAGCCGTAATAGACGTTTTTATACCATAATGAGATAAAAGAATTTCTCGGGCTTTAAAATCAGTTACTCTTTGCAGATTGGGCAACAGGCAAAACCTGACAATGATCATGATATGAATTAACTCATAATTCTGGAAACAATGGCTCAAGGTGAATTTTCCACGCACGAATTGCGTTATTAACGGTTTATGATCAAATAGCAACGATTAGAGATAAAATCATTCTCATAGAGTAATCCATCTAAGTAATCTCATAAATGTATACAAGTATTTAAATAGCCGAGGGAAGGTTGCCATGACTGCTGAAATGACCTTTTTTAGAGTCTATTGTTTTATTTCCAAATCGTTCTTGTGTGGAGTATGCAAATAGACGAAGACGTATGAATCGGAAACTCGTCGAGATTAACTTTTCAACAATTCAAACTCAAAAAACAGTGCTAATGTTTTCAATGTTTGTAAAAAGTATATGCGAATAGGGAAGTGATTTTTGCTAATCTGTTTTGGAATTCAGTATGAATACAGGTTCGTGCAGTGATGTTCAATCAACGCGTACTCTCTGGGGGATTTAGGGAGTAGCAAAATTTTAAATTATGCAATGATGACATGTTTCATGTTAAATTTAAAAATAAAGAGAACAGATGGCGATGGCACACGTGCCAGACACGGCAAACCATTTTGCTGGTACTCAGACGACCGATTTTTAGTGAAATTAAATTTGGAGGAACTTGTTATACCACTAATATATTTCCAATACAGTTCCATATAAGACAAAACCTTGTCGATTTTAGAAGTAATCTGGAAATAAATAAATTCGAGCGGTTTCGGACATAAGTAACAAAAATACCAAAAGTTAGATTGTGAATAACTCAAATTCCAAATCCGAAAATTTCATATTCTTCTAAAAACTATACATGGATGTTTCGAAGGTCTCCTCCACACCTTTGTGTCACCTCAAGTGTCGGAGTCCTATTTAGCCAGGTGCCACCTCAATTCTAACCGAACATCCCCAGGGGCGACATCTGAGGGGGGGGGGGGGCTACCCTCTCCCACCTTCTTGGCCACATAGAGGGACATTCCTGTCTACGTATTTAATGTTCCCATATCTTACCTAGACACGGAGGTATTTAATGACGCTTATGGGAATTCGATCTAAGTACCATCAATACCGAAAGCCGACACGCTACCACTAGGCTACCTCGAGCCCTCTGCAATACTTCATTTCAATGTTTACCTCTCTTCAACGAGTGTTTGTGATTCGATGGACGATTATAGACGTATTTTCCTCATTAGCATTGCTTTTAATGTTCGCTGCACCGCTACAGCACATCAGCATTGTACGTACATACAGTTATCGCATAGCATTTTCATTTGCAGTCAAATTACTAAAATCTTAATGAACCTTAACAGTGGCTGAACAGTAAGGATTTAACAGTGATTAAAGATATAGTCGGACGTTCGTGTAAAAAAGGGAACAATTTTGTCGATTATACCTCGAAAAGAATTATTAATGGTTATTTTGCATTACGAATAATGGAAGAAAAAGGTTAACGATGCTTTTAAATTGCTAATCTAAAAAAAAAAAAAAAAAATGCTATATTCAGCTCAAATATTTATAGAATTCTTATTATTATTGTAAAGAGAAAGGGAATTATTTCAAATAAGAAAATAAACAATGAAAGTTGAGGATAATTTTTTCACGGTTCGTTAACTCATATGCAGTGAAAAGCTAGAATACCATCAAGATTTATGTATTTACTTTCTTCGTTTGTTTTTCAGACCTAATCCACTTACAAACGTTTTAAACTTGAAAGAAGGTCAATGAAATGGCAATAAACTGTTCTGAACAAATAAAAGTGCACAGTTCAATTTGTCATTTCGTGAGACTTAAGTTAAAAAATATTCGAGAGAGAATTTTTACGATAAACTTACGGTAGTGCTGCCATCTGTTAGATACAACTTGAAACAGTTTCGATTAAGCAAATATAAAGTAATATTTTTGAATACCAAGCAACTGGATAACAGAGATAAATTAATTTCTTAAATCATGGATCGGAGATTCTAAGAAATTTTTCTCTGAATATCTATGCTAAAATTATATTTAGTAATAGAATGTTTCAATGTATTCTTAAAATAAAATTAAATTCCAACTTCAATGTTCAAAATGTATTTGTCTGTACAGCCGTTACAGATTTAATATTGGATGTAATAGTCAATTAATAGGGATTTTTATGTGTAACTGTTGGATCAAATGCCTTTTCCTCCTGGCTACAGCAGTTAGACTACTTGGTGCAAAAATATTGATGCATTTGTAATTCCTATTCTTAAATCATGCCATGTTTCTCTTTCAACTAGATTCATTAGCTCTCAAAATAATTTTTTTTACAATTTAAATATTCTTAATGATCTTATTTCCACAGCTCCCGACCCACCCATCAACCTGACGGTGAATGTGATCGGGGGGAAAGTCGCAGAGGCATCATGGGCAGCCCCCAGGAGCGGGGGGTACACGGGTTTCAAGCTGTCCGTGGTACCTCTCTCGGAGAAGGACGACAACACTGTGAGGAATAACTACATCAATCACGTGACGCCCTTCTTGCTCAGGGATCTTACACCGGGAGCGTCGTACGAGGTTCAGGTCTTTTCTGTGTTTCATGGGCAGGACAGCTCTGTGTTCGTAGCTACAAATTTCACTACTAGTAAGTATACATGAATGTAATTATACTCTAGATTACAGATAGTGGTAAATACAATCAAATTATTGTGTGAGGATAATGTAATATGGTAAAATTCTGGTAGGATTTATAAACTTAAACTTTAAAGATGATAGTCATCAAGAAAGCATGTTATATATATACACACACACACACTTACATATATATATATATATATATATATATGTGTGTGTGTGTGTGTGTGTGTGTATGTATGTATGTAAATACAGAGAAACTTCTCTAGCGGACTTCCCCAGTTCGATGGCCCCTTCTCTAAAAGGCCATATTTCGTTGAGAACCGATTAAAGACTCCATGGAGCAAAAGTTTTAGAAAGAAGCCTCTTTATGACGGCCATACCTCAAAACGGCCACAGTTATTCCGAACGATCACTAGCTGTCACAGAGAAGTTTCATTATATATACATATATATGTATACGTGTATATATATATATATATATATATATATATATATATATATATATATATATATATATATATATATATATATATATATATATATATATATATATATATATATATAATTGCAATAATTTGTACTCTAAAGATTAAAAAAAATTTACTAGAAAATATCATCTGGGTAAGTGTTTAAATAAAACTGAGCTCTTTTGACGATTGACAAATATCAATAAAAACTGACTTTATAATTAGACAGTTATTAACAAGCAGGAAATATGCCCTTTATTTCCAAACTTTTTTGCAATGTTTCCCAAATGAAACATTTTCTCTCAAAAATATTTCTCGGCCCCCGATTTAGAAAATCCTTATCGCGAAAGATAATACTCAGTAATGTGCCCTAAAGTTAAAAGTAGCCTTTCTTGAGAAATCTGTTTTTATTTTATAATATCGAAGGGAAATAATTGATCCAATTTCCTGAAGGTCCGTTTCGCACCAACGGATAAGAAAATAGACTCTCACTGAAGTTTATGAATACAGTTTATTCTTCGAATTAATTTATCGCTTAGTTGCATACATACAGCATTTAGTCTGACAAAGTCACATTGTTATGGTAAAAGGTTTATGAAACACAAATTTATTATTAACTCGCATCGTTTCAAATACTATGCTTTAAACTTAAATCTTTAGGAGTTATATCATATCCTAACCTCTTATCATACCTAAATAATATCTCACCTCTTAAAAAGCATCTCATTAGTTCCAGCATTTCGGGAACGTTATTTCAGTTAGAATGCTTTGAAATAACTTTGACAGATGCAAATAAATATTACACATAAAAAGAAAACTTTATTAGTAGATTACCAAATAATCATTAGTTCATTAATGGCAAAATCTTAGCTCAGTATTAAGCTATTATATTCCTTTAATAATGAAGATTCCAATAACACAGCACAATACCCCTCAACAATTTGCAATAAAGGAGATTTTAACGTATGATTATGTTCCTCCATAACTGTCCTTCGGAAAGGAAAATTTCAGACACTAAAACCGCCTGTCCTCGTGAGTTATAATTTTCGCAGAGCGCGAAATCCAGTCTATCGCTTGGACAAGTTAAACAGAAAAGTACCAAGATGCGTAAAAATTTTGACATATATATATATATATATATATACGTACATATATACATACAAAAGAGGTAAGAAACGATAAGTAATTCTACGTTGATAACCCGTGGTAGTTTCGTTAGAAGAGACTACCTGAAATTTTTTTATTGTATTACAATTATACTCAAATAATGATATAACATTCGAGAAAATTTGATGCAAGATTTCAGTCAAAAATTTAACGCACAATGTATGGCTATCCTATCACTGACCCAGTTATTTTTGTGGTAAAGAAAAACTTTTATGATATGTACATTAAATATCTGTATATGTGGAGCATTTTGAAGCTTTTAAATTCCCAGACACTGTAGTATTTGGACAATATTTCCTATCACCAGTAATTATTTTCTGCCAGCTAACTAACGATTCAATCATGACCGACGAGTAGTTCTTTGGCAGGACTATTGCTAAAACCGGTCAACTTCGAGTCTTGTGTAGTAGTCATAAAAATAATCACACCCAAACAGAAAAACTGAAAATAAAGCCCTCGTATGGTTATAACCCATTTAAAAAAATTACCAGTCCCTCCTATCAATTAAAATAAATTTAGTTTATTCAATCATATTGACTGCGTCACAAGGTAATCTAAAAAAGTGCGGTACCTAAGCGTGAACAAGATAACAATTAGAGATCAAGCAGTCAATTTTATTTGTTACCCGGATAAACAAATAATATTGGTTGTTTGATTTACTCAAACATATCAGCTAATATTAGTAACAAGCACTGATTAAAAATTTGCATCAAAACACTAAATCATCACATCAAAAGGTATTATAACAAATTGCAGAATCTAAGTATAAACGCGATAACAATAAGAGATCACGCAGCCAATATTATTTGTTACTCGCGGTGCCTTTTCTCTGAATTGCTGTTGTAGTTGTTGTTGTTTATGCCACTTGACCAACAGCAACATCAGATAATACAAGTCCCGAAGGCTATGTATGGACGATGAAGGTGCGGTTCCTATTTTGACTGGCACCCCAACGGTCTGACTCCGACTTGGCCAAAGGACCAGTCCCGATTTTTTGAACCGAGTCAAGTGACGAGACCAGAACACTTGACCCCGCACCTCCAGAGGTAATTTTGAGAACTTGGAGGACATTGCAGCCACGACAGATTTTACGTGCACCAGCTGCCATTAGTGTACCCGGCAGTGGATTTGTTGTTTATTACGCTTCGTGATTGATTTTACTCATTTCTGATCATCAGAATTCATCATTCTTTTTTTTTCCAGAACCCAATACACCTGGCAGGTTCATCGTTTGGTTCCGTAACGAAACTACCCTTCTAGTCCTTTGGCAGCCGCCGTACCCTTCGGGAATATTCGACAAGTACAGAGTGAGCATCGCGCCAGAAGATGCTCTGGAGTCGGAACTTCTGGTGGACAAGGAGAAAGATCCTCCCGGACCAGCACAGGCAGCCTTTTACGGGCTCGTACCAGGGAGGAACTATAACATATCAGTACAAACAGTCAGTCAGTATCAGATCAGTGAGCCTACAAGAGCCCAATACAGAACAGGTAGGTTGCTTCTTATAGAATTTTAAGAAAGAAATGTTAACTCGCGAAACTTTGTCTGAAAATTCCATTTTTCCACGGAATAAATAAATGAAACTTTTAGAGTAGTGATAAGAAAACAAAGGAAAAGGGTTTGTTTTATTAAAATATCTGTGTAATAAGTATTATTTTTCACTATAATGTTAAATGAGGATTTTTTCTAAATGACTCAGAAAAATGATACGATTACAAGTATGCAATTAAGAGATTTAACTATTTATCAGGCTTGCAATCATTATCCAACAGTAATGAATGAAACTAATAATTATAACTTCGATTTGGAGCGAATCTATTCTCAAATGTACTCAGCCATGGTACACTTAATATGAGAGCTATACATCAATTTAAAATATAAAATCTGTGGCATTACGGCAGATGTAGATAAATCATTTTTTCGTGTTTTCGGCAAATTAAATAAAGTAACTTTTGTCGTGAAATATATAATCGCCCAATTAAGTTTTTCAATCCATATATTCTTTAGTTAATATTCATATTCAATCTCAAACGTATGGCTGGTCTTCAATGAATATTTTCAGTTAGATCATTTCAGTAAAATATTCAATTTCAGTAAAATATTCAGTAAAATATTCAGTAAAATATTCAATTCAGATTTCAGTAAAATATTCAATTAGAGACCAAGTATTACCTCTTTCATACATAACAGCATTTGTCAATACGAATAACTTTCATAATTCCACTATCAGCTTTTGCCACATTAAGGAACCAATTTTAAGTGTGACTTATCAACTTAAAAGATAAAATAGAATTTTCGGACATATCAACATCTCCTATAACGTCACAGAAATATACGAAATAAATTTTAAAGAATTATAAAAGTCAAAGAGATTATATAATTCCGAATGACAGCCATTTCAGAAAATCAAACCAAATTAAACACAATTTGAGTACCTGATAAGAAGATTCTTAGAATACAGTTAGAGAACCTAATCTCGAATGAAAAAATTATACAGGGCTGTGTAAGTTTCAATGAAAAGTGTTAAAACACTAGTCAAAAAAAGTGAGCAACATTAGCTTAAATAAAAAGATAATAACGTTTTAGTCTTGTCTATATCAAGTCCATATTTTCGATGGGAAATCTTATCTTTTTTGCGATCACCTCTTCCTACCAACAATAAAAAGAATCTGTTATCATTCCACGCAAGGATTCCGGGTAACGCAAGACTGATGAGAAAGGGTAAACAACCGTGAAGTGCAACGATGTTGGTCAGCGGTTGGGGATGGACAGCGAATCTCAGTATCCAACTGTTGCCTTAAGGCTGCTATGTACTAAGAAAAAAATTCGTATTTCCCTTTTCCTCTTCTTGCAGACTCTTGTGGTGGGAGGAGTCCAGTTGACAGTTCGAGAATTCCACCCCCCTTAGGATTGACATTTTGAGGGATTGTAATGGCTCTTTCTCTATAGGGGGGGTTAAGCGCTGCCCCCAAATTTTTTATCTAAAAAATATTTTTGTCAACTATTTACAGGTACATAAATGCTGATAATCAAATAAAATTGGTATTGTCAGATAGCCTGAACTTTTCTGCAAACCGCTACAATATTCATTTTATAAATTTCGTCCACCGAAGGAATGTATGAGCGTTTAAAACACGCTATACCAGATTTTTCCCCAAATAATTTAAATTTAAAAATATTAATTGCATTTTTTAAAAAAAAAAACGAAAAATGTACACAAATCTAAAATTTCTTTCTCTATGACGGAGTGCAATTTTTTTTTTAAATCTTTGAATCCAAGTCGGCAATCCGTGGACAAATTTTCCCCATAGGTTAACATTGAGGTGAGCGAATCCAATGGGGTAAGTACACAGCAGCCTTAAGACTATTTGTCTAACGTGGACTTGAGTCATATTTGTTGAACCAGCGAACCTCTTTAGTGATTGGATGAAATAATTTCGGTATGTTGTTGGCAAATTCATCAGCTGATACACCCTAAATTTAAGAATGTTTGACCATTACCATACAATTTTTATCCAGCTAATGGAAAGCTTCTGTCGCTCTAATTTTATTAATGTTATCTGATCTCGTGTTTATCATATATAACATTTTTTTGCAGTACCGTTACCGCCGACGAATGCTACATACGACAGCAACCGTTTGACATCTTTCGCCTTTGACGTACGATGGGACCCACCAAAGCTGCTCTCTGAATTTGATAGGTACCAGGTTGCTCTGGGTATTCGGAATACTGTCCGATACTTGATCAACAAAGAGGAAGAACGCGTTGTAACGTTTGATGAAGAACTGGAGCCCGGTGAGACATACGAAGTCGTAGTGAAGACTGTCAGTGGCAATGTGGCAAGTAGGCCGGTCACAGCTAACGTTACTACAAGTAAATATACATTCTATACCTCGGCTTTGAATTTTAAATGTGTGTGTTTTTTAAAATAAATTATGTTATTTTATTTAATTAAAATACTTAAATTAATTGAAATTGGGGGTTAAAAGAGTGAAAGAAAGGGAATTAGCAGTTAAAAGAAGCATAAGATATGGAAATGTGATAAGATGTTGATAGCGAAAAATTATGTAAAATCTAGTCACTGGTGGAATGTATAGCGTTATTTGAATACATAAAATTGTACTGTTTGTGGAACCTACCAAAAGGCTCCCACCTATTTACCTTCTACATTCAGTAAAGTATTTATTTTAAATATTCTTCAAAATATACATTCGGGAAATGAAATTTAAATATTTTGTTATATATATATATATATATATATATATATATATATATATATATATATATATATATATATATATATATGTATACATATAAATATATAAATACATATATATATATATATGTATACATATAAATATATATATACATATATATATATATATATATATATATATATATATATATATATATATATATATATATATATATATATATATGTGTGTGTAAATTGTTCTCTAATTACAGTGGGAACCGCATCTCTATCATACCATTTTAAAATTTCTCCTTTTTGATTTTAGATAAGTGCAGAAGATTGTAAGTTATCCTATAAAGCTGCAAGAGGAAATAATAGGACCTTGCAAAATGAGATAAATTAGGAGTTTTACACAAATTTCCTTTATTTAAGTGTTTGCTACTCTTACCTTGATTTCATCTGTAAAACTAAAAGTAGTCCAGTGGCAGAGACCTTCACACAAAAAAATCATCTTTTCAGATTTGTAAATTATCAGTTTTTTTCCTCTTTCCTCAAAGTCTGTTGTTATGTCAAAGCTCTGATGCAGGACACGATGTTCGATTTGCTTGGATAGATTACGCCCTAGAGGAATTATGAACATGTCACTCACATCGAGAGAGGTAGATGTTCTGAGAAAAGTTTATGAGTGATAATATAGTCTCTTCTTGGCTTCTTTTTTTCGGAGTACGACTTAAATCACAACGAATGCTGCTGATGATGTCTACTTTTAATTCCGCTGTTCAGTTTTCCCAGAATGTTTCTTCGGTTTTCAAAACATGTTTTCCCTTTCTTCACACTGCGGAGGATTTAGTATTCTAGTGTTCGAAAGAGGATTAGAAACTGATTTTCGGAAAAAAAGATGGATTTAGATCTGGGAAAGAATGCGCATTTGTTTTAGTTTATATTTTCGGATTACAAGATGAATAGCCGAGGGTGAATATTGCAGTGAAACATTTGGAAATTCATAAATACTATATATGAAGTTCTTATTTGAATAGTGGTCTAACTCCATTCTTTTTCATTTTGAGGTACAGAGCTTTAAAGTCTAATGAGTGCTAAAAATGACTACTGAAGACTGATTTGTAATGCCCTCTGTTGGCAGCAGAAATAAGACGGAGGTGTACCAGTTTAAAAAGAAGATAAAAATGACTTGTATGAACATGAAAGTGAGGCTAACTCCTTTTTTAAAAAATGTGGAGTTGGACCACTATTTAAATAAGGCCTTTATATTTTCTGTACTTTCTTCCCCCAACGTGGCAGACACACTGTCTTTCGACATTGGCCAATGAACACCACAAGAATTGTTGGTTTCTTGTAATAGGGGCACCGTATAGGTAAACCAACATTACGCCCTGAGATCACCTCAATTTCAACCAAGCGACATCCCCAAGGCGACATCTGGGGGACTCGTACCTTCCTCCTAACCACTAGCATCACACAGAGAGCCTTTCCAACCTACAGATTTAATGTGCCCATACGCGGCGTAGACACAAAGGCATTCAGTTGCGTTTCCTCGGAGCCGAAAGCCGACGCGCTGACCACTAGTTGGTCTTAGGTTCTATTTTCTGTACTACTAATGCATCAATAATTTTTATTATTATTCAACACGTATGACACCTTGTCCTCGTGTACATAATATGGATTTTTTGTCTATTTTATAATGGAAGCATCCTGTAGAAGAACGAATACCACTCCCTATGAGTGGACACAACAGGTACGTCCATGTCTTAGCCGGGATTCGTGCCGAGGCCACTTTGTGTAAACTCGACGCTAACTACTATAAGATGTTGGCGGCATTAACCAATAAAATGAAACGAAACTACTCACTCCTATATATCTAGAAAAATATAATAATTATAAAAATACTTAAAGTTTAAAGAACATTTTTGAAGGCATGATAATATCTAAATTAACAGACTTGATTTTAGTATAACATTTCAAGAATTTCAAGAAAAGAATTAAGCTAATTTCAAACGCCTTAACGTTAAAGCACAGTAACGGAGGTTGGTAATCTTATTTTAAAGCTACATAAAGTTTTAAAGATATTTCAGAAGCAAAAATAGGATGTATTATTTTTTAAGGGGATCCAGGACACAAAATTCTTCAAATTTTCGAAAAACATTTATTGCATTAAAAAATTTTGTGTTCTTTTCCACTTAAAATGACGTTTAAATAATGTTTCTATCTTAATTAGAACAGGAGATATTATTATTATTATTATTATTATTATTATTATTATTATTTGCAACATTCTGAAAGCAGCCAATATTTGTTTAAACCTGTAAATGCGTTTTTCTGCATGATGGGTTTTCCCCCATTTCTCGTCTTTAAATTGTTTTAAGTCAATAACCGTTAAAGATAAATGGTTCAAACTTGAAACATGTCTTTTTCAATTATTTTCTTTTCTTTTTAACTCAGCAAGTTTGGAAAAAATATTTACTTTTGAAAATATGATTATTTTAAAAATAAGTTACATAATTTTTTTGGGAAATTTTACTCTAAATATTTTATTTTTTTAAAATTAATATTTTAAAAACGCTGAATCAAAATTAAAACTTATATATTTATGTTTAATTAAAGGAAAAAATTTTGAAATTCGACAAATAATATTTCGAGTTATAACGATTTTAAACTACTCCATGTTTTAAATAAATTTAAATTTTAATATTTTTTTTAAAACTTAGAGAAGTTTTATGATGTGATTTTGTTTACAATTTTATTGGTTAAACAACACAAAAAAATTCAAAATTTTAACTCAATAATTAAAAACAAATTTAAAATTTGTGCCGGACTCCTTAAAGGTATGATAAAATTTCTTTAAATTATAATTGTTCTACTCAATATATATTACTATTCTACTCAATATAACTTTTTTTATATTCGGCGATAATGAAGTTCATAGCATTACTGTGGAATCGTAGGAGATTTGGTATTTATATTCCAGTTTACGATTTACCACAATTTTATCATATTCTACTTTAATTGATTATCATGGATGCATTGATAAAGTATTGCAAATATTCATTAACAGGACCTCTACCAGTCAGAATCGTAACCTCTTCGTCTGAAAATGTGGGAGAAATATTCCTCAAGTGGGAGCCAAGCAGAAACAGTACACAAGATTCGTATAGGGTAAGTTCATTTATCTTCATAATGTACTCGACATCCTACATATGTTCTAGAGTACATTTTTTATATATTTTTATGTATTGCGTTTCCAGATCTGTTGACCAAAAACAAGCAAAAAAGAATGTATACAAATTGTCTATCAAAATTTATCATCCTTCTCTTGTTAGACTCTATAGCATAGGTCGGATATATTATAAATTGGTAAAACATTAGCAAGGGTTATGTAAGTAACACGGGATGTATCTATAATAGTTAAAGTGAATTAGTTGTCATTCAATGTAAAAGGGGTTTAAAGAAGGTTAGAGTTATTTAAGAAATTTAAACCATAATGTTCAATATGTATTTATGGCTTAGTACAGTTTTAAGTTAGTAGTTTAAGCAATTGTGGGGAATTAGGGGCGTTGTCAACCATATGTAGTTAGAAATAGGTAAATTTGATATGAACTGTAGCAATTTGTTAAGTTATGAGCAGGATTGCTGTCGTGGCGATCGGCATCAGAATCAACATTGCCGTATAAGCTATCCGCTGTGGACGGCATATCTTATTGAATCTATAGCATAGGTGTCCAACCTTTTGGCTTGCCTAGGCCTCATATAAAATATATAATATACTCAATGTTTATGAGTAATAAATGTCTCTTAAATGTTCAAATTCTTTATCATAACATTGAAAAAAATAATCCAGCATAAACATAAAATGAATGGTATATTTGACCTTGTTTTTGTGAAACTGAAGCATTAATCTCAGGCTCGAACGAAATTGTTGCCATTCTTAATGAGTTTTAAAGATGCTCATTAGAAATTTTCAGCCTCATTTCACTCTTCGTGGACTTCATATTTGAAAACGGATGTTCGAAAATGCATGTAGCGCAAAACTGCGATGACATGAATCAGGCGGGATTATAAAACGCGGGCTATTTTCTTTCAGGAAGATAGGTCTTATAAAGTTCGGGATCTCGTGGAGCAGCTTTACTAGTTACCGGGCCACATACGGCCCGAATCACATACGGTTTGGACACGCCTGCTCTCTTGCCTTGATCAAAAATTTAATATATGAAAATAACAACAATTTGTATTTCATGCTGGTGGAAAGTCCATAAAATTTGAACTATTGAAATATGGACTTCATTTCGTTTCATAGTTCAATTTTGTGAACAGTGACATGTCTGAACATAGATCTGAAGTTCACAAATTTGACTTGAAATCAATGAAAAAATTTCCGGGTTCTTGCAGCTTTTTCTGGTGTTCTCATAACTGAGATGTAAGCCTCTTTCGAACTATATGCCAAGGGCTGAAAAAAAAGACAATGTATTTATATTTAGCGTCAGGAGATAAAAATCGTGATGGATGTTCTGCGCGGAAAGATGTCTACTTTTAATTCTGCTGTACAATTCTCACGGATTGTTTATTTTTGTTCAAAACACGTTTTCCCTTTCTTCTCTGCGGAAGACTTATTCTAGCGTTGCAAAGAGGATTAAAAATCTGATTTTGTGGTAAAAAAGTGGTTGGATTTAGATCTGTGAAAGAATGTGCATTTGTTTTAGATTAATTGTTCAGCTCATAAGATGAACAGACGGGGATCAATATTACAGTGAAACATTCTGACTTTTAAAAAAAGACAATATATTTTCTGTACTTTTTTCCCCTAGACACATTCGACATTCGCCAATGAACGCCGAGTATAGATATAAGACCATCTATTTTAGGATCAGATAAATCCCTTGAAGTGTTAAACAGGCGGTGCTATCTATATTAAGATATACTCTATCACAGAAAAGCTCTGAAATACTAGAAAATTTTAAGGATGCATGTATTTTGTTGATCTTTAGATTATACTGAGAAATCTCAAATATTTTTGGCATGCAGTTTCATTTCCCCGTTTTACATTTTTTTAGTCTTATCGAGAACTCATTCCGTATAACGTAACTGCAATACTAATCAACGTAATGAGACGCTGATATACAGGGTCATCAGAGAGGTGCCCGTGATTTCAGTTGGATACACCTGGAACAAGAATCAGATTTTGCGTAGCAGCAGATGGTGTGTTATTTCTGAGCGTTTTATTTTTCCACGTCATAGTGACCGTGACTGCGCTGGGGAGATGCGCCGACGCAGTGACGTCACGCTTCCTCCTGCATGAGTTTTGACGTTGGATAGGATGGGACGGTCCAATTTTTTGGTCACCAAGAAGACCCTATTTGACCCCTCTGGACTTTTTTCTATGGGGTTACCTGAAAAACATTGTAAACGCTGAGACGATCCGGAACCTATGTCCTTTATCGGACAGAATCATTGCTGCAGTAGCGACTGTGACTTGCTATGATCTCTAACTGGATGGAGATAGACCATCGCCTAGATGTGGGCCGAGCGACGAGGGGTGGGCATATTGAAACCTACTTGGTGATGTCCAAACTTGATTCGTTTCTGTATCTTTTGGTGAAAAAATAAGCACCATGAGTTCCATTATATGGTTCTTTATTTCACGTTTCAATTACGGACACCTTTTTCGATGACCCTGTATTTTAGTCCTCTGTGTTTGCATGTCAAACTACACTGCTGGCCACTGTAAATGCAACACCCTGAAGGAAACATGCAAATAACATGAAATTTACAACATGCATTAGCGGAGGTGAGATATGCAAATGATTAGAATTTCAGCGCAGACGCACATCACGCGCGCCTGTGGCGCCACTTCAAAGCGCTATTTAAGGCTTGGAGATTTCGACGATTTCAAGTTCGGCAATTATGTTTTTCTTGTGGTTTTTTCAAAAAAACGATCAATTATGCCTCGTCGAAAACAACGATCATCTTTTTATCAAGTATCCGAGTTCGACAGAGGAAGGATAGTGGCCTACCGAGATTGTGGATTATCTTTCAGGGAAATTGGTAGTCGTGTTGGACGAAACCAAACAACTGTAATGCGGATATGTCATCGTTGGATGCAGGAGGGTACGACGGACCGGCGTGTTCGATCGCATCCACCTCAGCGCACCACTTCACGTGATGATAGGCAAATTGTGCGCATGGCAGTGACGGATCGCTCAGTCACATCACGAACCATAGCACAGCACATGCAGTCTGTAACGCATCATCCAGTGTCTGCGCGTACCATTCGACGCCGTTTACAGCAGAGTGGTCTGTCCGCAAGACGTCCCTTGTCTACCCTTGACGCAGAACCACAGACGTCTCCGACGCCAATGGTGCGATGACAGAAGGATGTGGACGGCAGAATGGAATGAAATTTTCTTTACTGACGAGTCACGCTTTTGTCTGCAACACCACGATGGTCGCATTCGAGTCTGGAGACACCGTGAAGAGAGGATGCTGAACAGCTGCGTTATGCACCGCCACACTGGTCCTGCACCGGGTATTTATGGTATGGGGCGGTATTGGATATCACTCTCGCACACCTCTAGTACGCATTGCCGGTACTTTAAACAGCCAGCGCTACATCTCCGAGGTGTTGGAGCCAGTTGTCCTTCCTTACCTTCAGGGCTTGCCCACAGCCATATTTCAACAGGATAATGCGCGACCACACGTGGCACGCATTGTCCAACGGTTCTTCGTCAATCGCCAGATTGAATTGCTTCCCTGGCCGCCTCGCTCTCCGGATCTTTCGCCGATAGAAAACATGTGGTCCATGGTTGCTCTACGATTGACCCAGATTCCATCCCCAGCTGCCACAGCAGATCAACTTTGGCAACGTGTGGAAGCTGCTTGGTCTGCTGTACCCCAAGAACTCATCCAAAGTCTCTTTGAATCAATGCCGAGGCGTGTGGCAGGGGTGATCTCCAACAATGGCGGCTACTCTGGCTACTGATTTTGGCAGGAACCACACTTCACAGAAGTCTATAAATTTAATCATTTGATACTTGGTCAACATGTTATCTACAAAATAAATTTTGTTGTGATATCTCTTGTCTTTCTTGGTGTTGCAATTTGGGTGGCCAGCAGTGTATCTATCTGTTCTCCCTCTATCAATGCACGTATGTTGCATTCCCGTATTTCCTTCTGTATATTCCTAGAAATGTCAGATTTAGAGTCTAAAATCTATATATTTAAGTTGCTAAGCCGACTTTTTTGGGAAGTCCGTGAGAGAAAACTACTGCATCAATTTACTTCATTTTTGTATTAAACGAAAGATTTTAATCTATGGATGTGTCAAATTTGGTTTTTGTAACCACAATTTCTATTAATTAGCGACAATTTACAATTAAAAATTGATTTCTGTGCAATGAAATCAATAAAATCAATGAAATGTTAAATGAAATGTTAATCAATGAAATGTTAAATGTCTTTAGAAACTCACTGTTTCTGCGCATGCTCAGTGGCATGGTTTAATGATAAACACGTTTATCCCGAGGAGTCTCTCTAGATCTCGCTCTGCCATTTTTATTTTATGATAATTATGTTTGTGAAATAAAAGATTAAACCTCATGAAAGTTGTTTATTTCGCGCTGTTTAATTAGTGATAGTTTACAATTTAAAAAAATTTGCTTTCTGCGCATGCTCAGTGACATTTTTAAATCTGGCGTTAGATACTCACTAAGCACGAGGCCGCTAAAACGCATTAATTTGTTTCTCCGCATTATTATGATTTTCAACATTTGGCAATGATGTGTTGAGTATAATTTGTGTATTAGTACATTTATTTACTATCTAGCCGTCATGTTTTGACGGGTATCAACTAATTATGTATTAATAACGTTCTGTTTTATAAATTCGCTTCGGTGCATTATTTACATTTATTTCATAATGCTATATACTGATGTATTGCGTTACCAGATCTGTTGATCAAAAACAATTTTAAAAAATGTATACAGATTGTCTATCGAAGTTTATTATCCTTCTCTACGTAGACTCTATAGCAGGGGTGTTCAACATGGGTGTTCAACCTTTTGGTTTGTCTGGGCCTCATATAAAATACATAATATACTCAATGTTTATGTAATAATAAATTTCTCTTTAATGTTTAAATTCTTTATCATAACATTGAAAAAAATAATCCAGCATAAACATAAAATGAATGGTATATTTGACCTTGTTTTTGTGTGAAACTAAGAGTAAATATTTACCCATTTTTTTAAAAACAGGTTAAATACAGTGATATGGAGGCCTTTAACAGTGGCGGAAGTCTGCTGGTGGTTCGAAACACGAGTATCAACCTGACAGCTTTACTTCCGGGTCGAAATTATTCCATCAGTGTGACTGCAGTCAGTAAGCGCATACCAAGTGAAAACACCGTAGTATATCAAGCAACAAGTGAGTATATCTCCGTCTTCCATTTTAATGAAGTCTGATATTTAACGGACCTATTTAAAGCATTACGTCTATGCGTGGTCAATCAACCATCCAACAACTTATTAAGAGACTCCTTTTTGTATTTTTTGCCGTGATTGTTTTTGCTGGTTTTACCCTTGTGAGTGCAGAAACTTTGTTAAAAGCAACAACTAGGTGAGATCTGTATTCGTAAAATAGATTTAAAATTCCTAGTTATGGGCTTTGTATGTCATGATTGAAAAATCGCATCTCTGCTAGAAGAGTATTACATCTCAAAATAGCCATATTTTCAGAAAGAGCTAAAGAAGATGTGTGTCGAAATTTCATTTCAGGTTTTATGAATGTCTATGATAATTTTGGGAAACTTATTGTTCGAATCCCTTCAGAAGGCAAAACTATATACTATTAAATTTGTTTTCAATTTTTAAAGCATGATTTTGAATTTTAACTACAAGATATAACCCTTTTCTAGTAAACTCAGTTTGTCAACACGGGCTGAATAGCTTGAGGGAATACTGTTATATCTCTATGCTCATGCACAATCTATCCAAACTTTACACAATACAAAGAAAAAACCTTGATAACATGAACAACAGGTTAGAAAAAAATACAAATTTATTTTCCAAATAAAGACTTTTATTTTCCAAATAAAATTTAATGAACATTTTTATTACAGGAATATTTTAATACAACAACATTAGGCACTGACAAAAATCTTATTTTCATTCTTCGCGCAGGAGCAAATTCCCCCTCCTAGTTGTGGAAGAGGGTAATAAGCGCCATCTAGGAGATTGTGTTGGTACTAGGCTTATAACAATCGAGAATGAGAAGCACTTCTTATAGAGCATTGTGGTATAATTATCTCAAAATCGAAAATTTCGGAGATGTAACACTCTTCTAGCAGAGGTGTGATATAAACATTTCTAAATTAAAGTTTTAGAGCCTAGGCTATGAATTGATTTTTAGGTCCTAAAATTCTAGGAAATTGATTACAATATTCTTTATCCATCTACCGTAAATTATAGGATCATTTTAGTTTAATCTTCTCTTCCCATAACATGCTACTCTATTTCTCTCAGTAAGAAAACTTCTTTCCAATTGTCCTTGTGTAGAGCCATCCTCACCTGTGATCGAACTGCTGCAACCCCAAGAAGATTCAGAGGGCTGGAATTTGACTTGGAAATCGGATGTGACCAGTAAACAAGACCAGTATGCGGTAACTTACATCAGGAATGACACCAGATACCTACAGGAAAAACTCACTAAGAATAACTGGGTGATACTGGCAGACCTTTATCCCGGGGCCGGCTATGAAATAAAAGTGTATGCCATAAGTTTTGGACTCTGGAGTGAACCCCATTCATATTTTCAAACTATACGTAAGTACAATCAGAATACATTCAAATGCTCTGTTTTGCAAATAATAAAAATTTAAAAACATAATATGTTTGATAATATGTTTAAATCACAATAACCCCCTTAAAAATCAAATTTGCAAACATATTGTAGCAATGTTTAAATCACAATAACTCCCTTAAAAATCAAATTTACAAACATATTGTAGCAATGTTTAAATCTCAATAACTCCCTTAAAAATCAAATTTACAAACATATTGTAGCAATGTTTAAATCACAATAACTCCCTTAAAAATCAAATTTACAAACATATTGTAGCAATGTTTAAATCACAATAACTCCCTTAAAAATCAAATTTACAAACATATTGTAGCAATGTTTAAATCACAATAACTCACTTAAAAATCAAATTTACAAACATATTGTAGCAATGTTTAAATCATAATAACTCCCTTAAAAATCAAATTTACAAACATATTGTAGCAATGTTTAAATCACAATAACTCCCTTAAAAATCAAATTTACAAACATATTGTAGCAGCCATTTTTTTTTCACCCATAGGCTACTTTGGCTTTGAAATTAATTAGCTATAATACAGTGCTGTTGCACCAGAGAACGTAATATTGAAATAATTTGTCTGAGGTTGCTATATCAACTTACATTTGAAATTCTATCAAAAAATTACATTAATTCTCAACGTACGTTTGCAGAGTCATGATTTTATAATTGTGAATCTTTTTCATTTAAGCATTCTTAATTTTTGTGCATTCAGAAACCTACAGGAAACTGAAATGACATCGCTGTCACAAGCAATAGTTTCTGCGTAATTATTGTTAATCACTGATGTGGTGGCATATTTTCCTGTTACGATCGTGAAAAGTTTCGTTTATCAATCCTAAAATATTTTTGAGAGTAGGAATGATGTTCAGAGAGTAAATGTTTTCATTTGACATCACTGTAGTGTAATGTTTGACTAGCAGCGCTAGATAAAGTGAAAATGTTGTACCCCCGTGATTCCCTCCCCTCTACCAATCAGAGGATTGGCTGCGGGGGCGTTGAACCCAAGATGGTGCTGGGGATCGTCAGACAGTCAGTAAGATAGTAGGAAGAAAGGGTCGCGTCTCTTGTAGGAATCGGAGGTCTGCCGAGATACATGCAGGCTCGTCTCGCCTCTGGTTAGGTAATTATTCGGTCATTAGAATTGAGACAGAGAGAGAGAGAGTCTCTGAGAGTGTTAGGAGGTCTGGCGAGATAAAGCAGGCTCGTCTCACCTCGGGTACATTAATTAGTTCTGTAAGTAGACTAGAGTTAGTAGTAGGAGTCGAGATCTGGAAGGATGCTGTAGGCTTGCGCACCTCGTGCTCGGAGTTTTCTTTGATTGTTATGTTAAATGGTTAAATTTGTAAATAAATTTATGTTCGTGTCGTTAAGAGAGACTCGTTTTTGCTCTACCTCATTTGTCCCCATGCCATATAGTAAAAGAACCTAGGTGAACCGGTGAAAGAAAGAGGGTTCACGATAATCACTTAAAAAATATTCAAATTATTCTTATATTCGTAAAGACTTCAGTTGTGCCAAAATTATGCGGCACAGCGGATATTATGAACGTTTCACATTTATGTTGAGGGGACAAGGGACTTTCAATCTCGAATTTTTAAATTTTCAATTTTTAACTCTATAAAGAAAATCAGAATAATTTGCATTCTTTTTACAACAATTAAAGAAAGACCCTTAGAGTTCAAAATAAGGATTTTTTGTCAGAATAATGCCTGTTTTTCAAAAAAATTTCAAAATTCAGAATTTTTCCATGTGCATTCCAAATCATTTAAAAAACCTTAAATTTTTTAATATAAGTTTACCATACATACATAAACATAATTGTGCAATATTTTTTTTTTTTGTATGAATCAAAAGCCATAAATAATTATTTTTTAATCTGTCCCTTGTTGTTTAATATGTTTTTACTTTTTTTCATGTTATATAAATATGAAAATTACTTGTGGTTTCGAGGAATAATGCACAGGTTTGTTGAAAATACTTCACTTAATAATCCTGAGAAATTTGGAAGAAATCAGAAGAAAGTAATGCCCATGGAGCGATTTGAAAAATTAACATTTTTGAAGATTTTTTTGAAAAACAGGTCTTATTCTTCCACAAAATACTTATTTGTGAATTCTAAGAGACTTCAGTGTAATGGAAAAGAATATTAATTATTCTCATTTTGTATATTAGAGCGAAATATTGAAAATTAGAAAGAAGTACGAGGTTGAAGTTTAAAACTTTAAAACCCCTTAAAACTTTTGAGTGAATGCACAGAGTAAAAGATTCAGGTCTCTCACCCAGATCCCTAAGTATCACTGAAATATTTTAAAATTTCTTCCTAACAGCACCAAAGAAGCCCCGCAGACTGCAAGTTGTGAAAGCAAGCAGCACAAACATGATTGTGGTATGGACAGTGCCTACGGGGTCTCTATACGATCACTTCAGCGTCCGATACAAGCCAGTTGGGTCAGCCTTCTGGCGCGAAATGGGTAAGCAGTGTGAATTGTTTTACGACTATGAACACATTTCATGAAAAAACAATTTTCGACTTTTAATACTTTAAATCAATACGTTTAATAAAAATAAAAAAGCAATATTCGTTCGAATGTCTCGTAATAATAATTTTTTAATAAGAATTTTCTGAACACCAAAAATTTAAGTTGACTTGATTGTTTTTAATAAACATTGAAAACAAATCATGAATGTTACATTTTAAAATCAGCAAACATGATTGTTTTTAATAAAGACTGAAAATAATTTATGAATGTTACATTTAAAAAACAGCAATAAAATTATGTTCAGTCAAAGTAAAATTACTGATGGGCCCAATATTTCCATTGAGGGTGTGTTTTGAATATTTTTCCGAAACACAACTCTTTGATTATCAGTATGGTTGACGCACGTATCTAGAAACAATACTAACGAGTTTTCCAATATTTTATTCTATCGTTTGTTAGGGGACGGTTTTGTTTTCATTTAAATATATACTCCTGTATTGTTGAATAATGTACCAATCTTTGTAAGTAGTCTTGTTACTTATACAGAACTTTAGCTTGCGCTAAATCATTCATAAATTTAGCATTTTCCTGGAGTTACTGTTTCATTGTACTCTTTCAAAACAAAATGAACAACTTTTAGAGAAAATTCTCCAGGTATACCAATGGAGCAAATTTAATAGTTTATAATGGTTTGTTAGATTTAATGACTTAATGATTTAATATTAGGTTTAATATACTAATAATTTGTATAAATTATTAATATATTTATACAAACAATCCCACCTATATATAGAGGTAAGATACCTATAACAATACTAAAGTATTACAGTTATCTAAATAATGCATTCAGCACGTATCTATTAGAACTTAAGTTAAATAGCAAAAGTTTAATAAATAGTTAGGGGATACTAAAATATTTACGCTACACCTTAATTTGTCAAACTTAACCTTCTCTATAATTAACATACTAGTTGTCTGCCCGGTGTTGCCCATTATTTGGGACATCTCGGTTTATCATGGTCATTTTGAGAGCTTTATTTTGCAATCCTTCTCAACCCCCCCCCCCCATGCTGATAGGGCTGAATTTGGACATAAACGGCATCGGGAGTGTCACCATTCATCTCAGCCACCCCAAAACTATGGATTCGACACTAATCTAGGTTTTTTTTAAATGTCACCACCTTCCCACCCCCATCCCTAGGGGATGCACTAAACTTGGGCTTAAATGCCATCGGGACTGTCACCAACCAGCTCAGCGACCCCGAAAACTGTAGATTCGACACTGCCTTCCGTGATTTTGGACATTTTATTTCTCCCTTCTTCTCATGCCCCCCCCCTATGCCGATGGGGCTGAACTTGCCCTTAAACGGCATCGGTAGTGTCACTATTCATCTCAGTGACCCCGAAAACTATGGATTTGACAATAATATCAGTCGTTTTCGATTATTTTTACATGTCACCCCTTTCCACCCCCACCCTCTAGGAGTTCTAGGGGTGTCTTACCCCCACAGTATTTTTTTTCCAGATTGTAAGTCATATATGAACCAAGTTTGGTTGAAGTTGCTCCAGGTGTTCCTGAGTTATGCTGGAACATACATACATATGCATACATACATTTATATACATAGAGATTTTAGATTATTCGCTGAAATTTTATTTTTCCCCCTGCTACTGATATCTAGCATTCTTCTGCTATTTATCCTCGCGCCGAATCCGTCTCGACATCTAGAGTTTAAGATTTATTCACAGCTCCGGACAAAGAAACGTAAGTAACAACACTGTAAATAATAAGATTACGGAAACTTGACATCCTCCGGAAGAATGAAACTTTTATCACAGCTGCGTAGTAATCCACCTTTGTCGCCCTCTCATCGGGTCATTTTTTCCGATTGCTGAACGTAACAGTTGTAAACGTTTTGCAATGCTAGCGAAGCGTGCTGCGGATTTGATGTTACCGCTTGGACTCCGTTGCTACTGACACATGTTTTGGGGATTTATTATCTGTCGCGGTTCTGAAGTGTAGTAAAGGAGCCGCGTGAATTTTTATAACTTCTCTTCCTTAAACGAAATCAGTGCTACGGAAACTAATTAAAGGAAAGTATTGTTGTGCTTTGAAATACAGCGTGGTAAAAAAAAAGTTTTCGTCTGTAGACCTTTCCAGCGCCTAATTTCCAGTTTTATGGGTAAGTAGGGAGGCTATTAAATACCTATTTATTATTATTTACTTAATAATCTGTAAGTAAGTGTTTTAAAATACACGAAACTTTTGTTTCACTGTCGTGCCTTTAAATACCCCCCTCCCTTGACAATGCTGGCAACCGCCAATCGAACATTTTTTAAAACCAACAAACAGTCCATCTTGTGGGATATGAAATATAAGTTTTAATTTTTTATCAATACTTTATGTAAAAATACAATTTCAGTCATTTTGATATTGACTATTTAAACGATATTTGGGTAATTTGATATATCGCTTCTTAAACACAGAGAATAAATATTTAGATATTAGTGATATATGTACCCCAAAAAGGGTTATAAAAACAGTTGCATTTCATTTAGTTTCATGTTACCCTTATTCTAAATCTCCATGATATTACATTGCCTTCTTTGACCCTTTGAAAGCTATGTATTTTTAACATGGCATTATTATTTGTTGAAATAAGACGATTGTTGGTCTGATGACAGGGCCGTAGCATGAGCAAATAAATGTCGATAGATGGTAACCTTCGATCGACTCTGAAAGTTTTCTTTGTTCCCTTCCTTCCCCTATTATGATAGGACTATTTATTTATAATAGCGATATTATGTTTTTAGATATCTGTGTTTTTACATTGTATAGATATCGAAAAATCAGCTTCCACTTAACAGTATTTTATACGGATATTAATATTTAAGACAAGCTGTACTTTAAACCCATATAATAGCTTCAAAATTATGCTTGATATTGATAGTACTCAATGCTCTTTAAGATAATTAAGAAATAAAACAGCTGAGGAGCAATCGTATTAACCGTCTTTGAATTAACCGTAATATGCCAAAATTTATATACTATATTAGCTTGACTCATTTTATTAGGTATCGAAGTATACTTAAATTCTTAGCCTAAATTATCTAATTTAATTCCTTATTTACTTTTTCATTTCATTTCTCTTTCTATAGTGCTGTTTACATGTGCCAAAAACCCGGGTAAAAGCAGGGTCGTTTCTTACTTTTTCCCTACGATAGGGAAAAATGCAGGGTGGATTTTCGACCCTGCTTCGACCCAGGATAAAACCCGCTAATTACCCATGATGCATTTCGAAGCTGGGAGTAAATAACATGGCGGATTTGAACTTATGTGAATCCATGAAAATGCAGCTAAATGATCGATGGAAGGATCTGGAACCCCTTAACGATCGCATAATTTTCAAGAAAACAGTAGAAAAGTGCCTATTTTTTTCCGGAGGATTTCATTTATTTCTTGATCTGAACCATCCCCAATTACATTATAAATAGAATGGTACTGCCATCTGGTATGTAAAATAAGAAATAAAATTTCATTTCAATAAAATTTCAGTAACATTTTCATTTAAAGAGTTATGGTAAAATTAATAAATTTAATAAGTATAATCAATAATTAAACGTAACATTAAAATTTATTTATAAATTAATTATTTTAGAATTCACAGATAAAAATTTATTTATATCTATTTATGATTTTTTTATTTATACATGACTAAAAATTACTGAAACAAAATTGAAATCAAAATTACATTTTGATTTTATAAAAGGATTTATTAAAACAATAAGTATCTTACAATTAATCTTATAATTTAAAAAAATGCACCTATCGATTGGAAAATTTTCTTTCCAGTCTTTATTACTTCAGGAATTTAAAATAATTTCTTCCCACCAAACAGAGCTTCGTAATTTTGCCCACATTCTTTGTTGTGGAAAAACTAAATTTAGCGATGAAGCCATAGATCGTACGATTATATCTAATATCCGCATCAATCTTCTAGTTCTTATATTCATTTTTTCCTATCTATTTTCTAAATTTATTTTTAAAAACAACAGTAAACAATCGTAAACGTTCTATAATTATCAACAGCGACTGACATATGCTGCATTTAAATAACAAATAGACGCAGACGTAATTGTGTTTTAGAAGAGGAGTGCATTGATCGTGTCGACTTTATCTCCTGTAAGCAAGATATATGTAATCAAGGTGGGAGTGCTCAGTAGTTAAAATTTTAAGTAATGAATTAAAATATTAAGGTAAGAATAACGCGGGTAAAAGAAAAAAAATTAATAGTAAAGTTAAATTAAAACAAAAAGTTAATTTTAACAGAAAAAATATAGACTTACAAGTTAAGAAAATTTAGAAGAAAAATTAGATAAGACTAATAATCCACGGAAAACAAAAAAGTAATAATATTAAGAGGCCCAGAAAAGCAGATATCAGAAGAATACAAAAAATATTTTTGTAAGTTTTTCAATCTTTTTGGATTTTTAAAGTTTTATGATTTTTTTGTTGTTGTTATTTTTAAAATTTAAGAATACGAGGTCAAAAGAACATCAATTGGGAAAAAAAAAGGCCTTCCCCAGGACCATACACTTCGTAACGAGATAAATGCGGAGTTCGAAGATGGAAAGCTAAAAATAGCAATACAGTGAATTTGGAAAAGTATGACACCGGCTGGGATCGAACCCATAACGTGATTTACAAGGAATGATGGTGTATGAGGATCACTTCCGCCGAATCATGTGACGGCCTTTACTTCCGGTAAGACGGGTAAAAGCAGGGTGAAAATGTGGTCCCATGTAAACGGGCTTCGAAGGTTTTCCCTATTAGCGGGTAAATCCCGGGTATTATTGTTGTCCATGTAAACGCAGCTTTTCTGTACCGAATTGGGCTGAAAGAATTTATTTCTCAGGTGCGGACTCCAATCGTCAGTTTTATACTTTAAATGAAGTGCTTCACAAACAAGAGCCAAATTCAGTAAAAAAATGGCATTTTTTTAGGGTGATTTAAAACGATCTTTCTTTGAGCAAAATGATTTTTTTTCTAATGTCCCTGAGGGCTGACGACATTACACCCCAGTCCGGTGTACATATGAATACAAGGAAATAGAAACACACAAATCACAGAAGAATTTTATTAACAACCGATGACACCGGCGATGGATTGCAGCTCCCCTTTCTATACGGGGCTCCTTTTACAGGCGGAAGACTGACCGGTTTCCCAGAATACAACCAAGTCTTATGCGGAAATCGAACCCGCACCTCCGGTGTGGCAGGCTGGTGCCTTAACCACTTAGCCACTGGGCGATGAGCAAAATCATTCAGTAATATTTTATTCTACAATATCATGAGTTGCTTAATGTAGGGACAACATATGACTTGACAAGGCAATAAGGAATATAGCATAAGTATGAAATTCGATGTCTTTAGAGCCTATAGGATAAGATGCCTCTTTAAAACACGAAACGAAACTGTTTGCTTTATCCATACTACTTTTTGAAGTGCGCTTTGTCTCCAGTTGTTCTCAGTTTTTGGGGAATAACAACGCATTTTTACGTTAATTAGGTGATGAATTTACCCATGGTTAGACTGTATCGAATTTTTCATTCTTTGTAAAAAAATTAGAGATATTTGAAATAAGGGCATTATGCCAAAAATATACTATGCTTTCTGCTTTTAAGCAATTCCTCTTTCTTTTGCCAAATTTGTTTTGTTTACTTTTGATGCTCTACCGGCTTTGGCTAAAAAGGACTTTCTGATAAGCGGTAGAAAACGTTACACCGGAAAATGTCTCGGAAACGCTAGTGGAGTCCTTGATAGATATGACTCATGTTGCCATATATGTACTAAATTGTACATATATGACAACACGAGTCACATGACTTCTACGTTCTCGCCATACTGAACCACTTAAGTGTGCACTGCCCTTTGAAATTCATGGTATTTCGATTAGATTCTCAGTCCTTGCATATGTATTCATTGACTTAGAATCAATGATGTGTTATTCAATGTCTAATTAGCTCCCAAGGACATAAAACAACAGTAAGTTTTAAACTTCAACTCAGAGTGTAGTAATAGTGTTATAGCATACTAAAATAAATACCTTAGGCACGGTTGAATTGTGGTTTTAAGTTTGACCTTCATGTTAATAAAAACAAAATTAAGCTTATGATGTAATCTAATTATTATTTCAGTTTTACTTAATTCCTAATTCTTTTAATTTTACTTAATGCTATTTTTCCTTGTCAAGTTTCAACTTCTTTAAAGTATTGTAGTGCTATTCAAGTTACAGTCCTTTTTGGATCAGCTTGGTAATTTTTGTAGGTCTCAAATACATTTTTATGCATAGAGATTTTAGATTATTCACTGAAATTTTATTTTTCCCCCTGTTACTGATATCTAGCATTGCGAATTGTTAGTTGCTAATTGCTGTTAAGTGTTAAATAACTAATGTATTTTAATGACAGTTTTCTCCCACAGAAATAGTCATTAGATATGTTTTTTCTGACAATCCATTGTTTACTTAACTTTCTTTAAACATTTTGCTTGGAAAGAATTTTGATTGTGCATTAATTTTTACAGTAGTCGATTGAGTATTAATAAATAGGTGTTCTTAAACTTTGTTAATTGATTTATAAATGTTAAATTATTGATTTAAATATTGCACGACGTTATAGAAAAAATGTGGTACTATAGTAAGTTTCGAAAATGCAAAAATCAAAGCGAGAACAAAATTTTGTTAACAGTGTTTCTAAAGTAAAACATTTGATCTGTCTTTTACCGAGGAAAGCTAGGTAAAAGGAATTTAATCCCTTTAGGGTTTTTTCATCAGACCGAAAATGCATAGTTTTGACAAGAATACTTTTTTATTAATAATCTTAATTTTATGTTTACTGATTATGCCAATAGGTATTGTCAACACGACATCCTGTGAAATTAAAGAACTGGTACCCGGGGAGAAGTATGCAGTACAAGTGACTACAGTAAGCAAGAAAATTGAGAGTCTAGATGCAGAAGAAATTGAACAAACTATGTGTAAGTGCATGCTACAGTCTTTATTAGATAATAATAATAATAATAATAATAATAATAATAATAATAATATGTTGTTGTTGTTGTTGTTCCTAATACTAACTGGCCGGAAGTTCCAGACCAGGTCCATATAGGTTTTGTGGGCTCCGGTTTACAACATCACAACAAGTATCGGAGTCCAACTTGGCTAGGTGCCACCTTAATTTTGACCCCCGACACCAGGGCTGACAGCTGGGGGATCGTACCTTCTCTTACCCTCTCTTACATTATAGAAGGACTTTCCGATCTATGGATTTAACGTGTACATTTCCAGCCTAGACATTCTGTATTAAATGGCGCCTGTCGGGATTCGGACCGAGACCCTCGTCGCCGAAAGCCGACGCACTGCCACTAGGCTACCTCGGGTGCAGATGATATTATTATCTTGTATATTACGAATACAATGAGAAAATTCTATTCTGAAAATTCTCTTTCGGTGCAGAGTCTATCACAAATAAAAAGCACATGAAAATCAGTTTTCTTCTATTTTATGCCTTGGTCGTACGCAATCTATTTATGTCCATGTCTCCGATATTTAAAAAAAAAGTGAAAAAAAAATTACATCATAAAGTCAAACACCTAAAACATGTATCTATGACATAATAAAATCGTTGAGAGATTTGTTCGCATTGCTGTTTTTCATATTTGATTTTGAGCAAGAATGTCACTGCAGTTTGACTAAATTTGACATATGTTATGAAATGGTTGGCTAAAGAAAACTAATTTTTATAAGATGCTTATCTTTCGAAAGTTTTCGGAAATGTAAGAACTAATTCGATAATGACAAACATCATTATTATACCGGAAGAGAAAATGCTCGGTAAAGTCTTGGAATGACGATAAACGGTCCCGTCAATTTAAAAAACTCATCTTTCATGATTCTTTTGAATTTTCCGAATACTTTGAAAAATCACTTGAGAGTACTATCAAATTTGTTTTCAGTGTCACTGGTAGTGTAATCTGTAGAGTACATTACTCGTGTACAACATGACAGTAGTGTACTCTATTGAATGCACTACCAAAGTAGTGTATTCAGTAAATAAAAGTATTAAATTAAAGTTTGCAAAGATCATTTTTGCTAAATAGTCATTTGTTCAAGGTTTGAAAGCAATTCCAAAAAGGAAAGAGATTTCTTTTAAAAACTTCGACAAGGAAAGTGCCGTGTTACATGAAATACTTTGATCTTGAAGTAAAAACACGTTCTCTTCCTTCTCTTAAATGTTAAATTTACTCGGCGTAGAGATACAATTCTATCGTCTCATCCAATTCTACAAATTTTTTAAAACAAATCAAATACTTTATTTTTTTACAGATCCAAAGCCTATCAAGAAGGTTAAAGACATCCTCGATTCCTATAACATTACTTTTGAATGGGAAGTGCCGCAGGGACACAGGGACTACTACATCATAGTTTACAATCCTATTGATGAACCTCAAAGCCAGCAGTCTCAGCAGGTGAGATATTTCATTGTCATGTTTCATTATCATGTTCTCGAAATGTACTACGTACTCGGGTAACTAATACATAAAAATATAGTGGCTGCCACCGGTTGTTTACCTGGCCTGAAAGTTTTCTTTAGACCAAATCTCACAAAATTAAGCTCTGAATATACTTTCTAGAAACTGCTATTGAGACCTGTATCAACCTATGCACAGGAGACCTGGACAACGACTGCTAGAGATGGAGAAACTCTGGCGGCTTTAGAGAGAAAGATTTTGAGAGGTTTGATGGAGGAAGTAAGGGTTGGGGGAATTTGGAGATAAAGGTTCAATTATGAAATTTATAGATTAAAAAGGGGAACCAAACATTTTCAATTTCATAAACGTAAACAGATTGGAAATGAGCAGGTCATCTACAAAGAATGGATAACTCTAAAATAACAAAACCAAAAAAAGAAAATACCATGCCATTTCAATGCCAAAACGTTCGAGGGAAGACCACCCCTTCGTTGGACTAACGAAGTCCAATAAAATTTTGAATAAATTACAGTAAAAAATTGGAGAACCGAAGCTTTATGGAGAGGGGAATAGAGAAGATTTCTTCAGAAAGCCAGAGCCCACCTTCTGCAGCTACCCCACAACTGTAAAAATGTATTTTACGCCAATATGACATGGGATAGTAAACATATAGATTTTACGCTTGGAATAGAGATGGGATAGCAATATCACTAATTTTTAGAGACACTAAAACCAACTAGACTTGATGTGCTGAAACGGGATGTTACTAATAGACGGAAAAAGTCGTTCCCATGAGTGAAGAAAAATACTCTGAGAAGTCATACAAATCTAGTGAGCGTGACGGAATATCTCACGATTCCTAGTGAAGAAAGTTGGACTCTGTCACTCAGCCTCTCTTTAAAAAAATAATAAATAGATAGATAAAACGTTTATTATACATGCGATAAGTTAGCGGTACCTCTATTAGCACGATAATCACTCTTATAGAATGACACCGTGTTTATCATTATGGCAGAAAGACCACACGCAAGCTTTATACCGTGCTGTGAATACGAAACTTTGCTTGGATAGTGATTTTGCCTGATCTTCCTTGTGTTAAGAAGTTGAAAACCAGGAGTTTCGAGAGACGCATTACGCCATATACTGCTTCACTGCAGTGAAATTTTTTAAGAGTGGAAACAGCTTGATGAACGGTCATACACAGGTTCTGAAATTCCACAACAGTGTGGAATTGCTTTACCTATATTCTGAATGCCCTTATTTATTTAGTAATTTCGTTGTTTAATCTAAACCTAAGAAGTACGTTTAAAAAATGACACTATCTTTGCATTGGGATGGTATTAAAAAATATACTTTTAAGACAAAATTTATAATAATTTGGCTGACGGGGACACCTAAACAGTCCACAATATAAATTATCATAAATTTATGAGCTGTTAATATTCAACTTAATTTAGCGTTGTACTTTCCGAAATATGGATATACTATAAAAACATGAAGTGATATAAAGTTTTTATTAATTTTTATAGAATTTATTTATATTACTGTTTTTAAATAAGATATATTTTATATACATGATTATACTTTCATAAAAAGCATTATTAAGTGTACATTTCTGTCTTTTGCATATAATTTTGCTTGTGTATTGGCATTCCTTTAATGACATAATCAATGACCTTTTGGACCGTCGATCAAAGTTGTGTTCTCGTCAACAGGTGGCCGGAAACACGAGCAAACCGATGGAAAAGATGACTGCCACAATAGAAGAACTGAAGCCTGGCGAGTTGTATTCGTTCCGTTTCTATGCGGTCAGTCAGAACTTGAGAAGCGAAGGAGTCACAGTCCAAACTAGAACAAGTGAGTGTTCTACTTCTCCGAACGCCTTTGCGTAGGCGCTTCGTTGCCTGAAAAAGAAAGAAAAAAAAAAGAATTGTTGATGACCACGACAATGGGTGCATTTGTTTAGCATGCTCTTATAGCATTGTTTCACCGTGTGAAAGATATTTATTACCGAGCGTAATGGGTTGCTACGTTTGTTTGCATACTGCTACAAACAGGGGTCAAAAGGGTTTTCAGAATTAATAGTTCAAAAATGCGTAAAGTGGTGTTTTTTATTTGCAGATCTAGATTCGCTGAAATAAAATGCTGAAAGTTTACGCTTACTGGGAGAAGTTGGGTCGTTAATACGCAACAAAAGAGCTCGTTCAGTTGCAAAAGAGCTGTCAACGGGAATCTTTAATGTCATTATGATCTGAGAAGAAACAATAAGATAGTTTTACCGTAAAATATTTTTTTAAAAATAATTTTAAATTTTACTCTAAAATGTCTGTGATGATTTGAAATACTTCCATCAGGTTTTATATCCCTTATAAAAGAAAGGAAAAAGAAATCTAAACATAATGTCTCTAGCAGATGCTTTCAATCGTTATTCTTGAAATGAAACGCTATGAGTCATCACGGGTTTTTAAGAAAAGAGATATGTCTTCAGGGCTAGACACGGCATGGGGTTTTAGAGTGGTCCAGTTTCAAACTTTCATTGATTTTCCGGTGCCAAAATTTGTTTACAGAGTAATTGTGTTTTATGTGCATCATACAAAATAATATCAGTAGAACATTTATACTATCCATTAAGAAAAACAATGAAATTTTAGATTTTTCAAGTAATCGAAGGAAAACAATTCCTACCATCTTAGACGTTTATCTCGTTTATTAGCCAATCTTCTCACAAGTTCTCTTCGCCTAGCCCCTGTAATTTAGTTCTATGAGTTCAAATTCCCCAGTTTGAGGACCAGGGAACATGTTGATCTGTCTCAAGGCTTTAATATTTCGAATGGTTAAAATTTTCTTTTAAACGTATACTTTATCTTACATTCTGATTAATTTCAACAGAGTGTATAATGACACAAAGAGAGGTAAGGCAAAATAGGCTGTTTCTTTTGTTTTGTACAAGTCGGTATCCGCAGGTTGCGAAATCAGAAATCAAGTTTTCCCCACACTTTATTTCCATCAACGGGCAGCAGCTATTTAAAAGATTTTCCAGATAATGAATAAACCGGTCTGTGGGCATTTTCCCCCGTTTTAGCACAGTATAGCACCATTTGTGGCTGGCTATGACAAAATTCGTTCGTGACTACTCATATGTAAACCACGCGTGGGAGGAATTGTGTCTGGGACATGGTAAGACACTTGCGACCTTTGTTTGTTAAAACTCTTAAGACCGCAGTCTTAACTGCTGGTGAAGAGTAACAGACAAATCAAGGTGAGTCTGTTTTAGCATTCAATACAATTTTCCAGTCCAACGTCATTCCTTAGAACTAACTACTTAATTAAACAGTTTATTTTTATTTTGAATGTCATACAGATGTTTAAGTATTCGTTATATAAATTAATTTCAAATATTTTGACCTTTATATATTTTAGAAAGTTCTTTTTTTGTGTGCCTTGTCATTTCCAAAAGAAATTTATGGAAACAAATGCTCATTTTTTAAAATTTAATTTACGTAATTTCTTAACTCGATGCACATAATCGTTCACTCCAGAAATTTTATATCATTTTAGACGAATACTGAATTTTTGGTATCCATTATGCCATATATGATTAGAAATGAGGTTGCTAATATCTGAGAAAAGTAATAAAGCCAGATTCATGTGGTAACAGAGAATGCCATTATTAAATATCGTCATATGAAATTTAATAGAGTAGTTTCAGTGTATTAATCTCTCAAGCCTAAAAATGAATAAAAATATTGGTCTTGAATCTAGATATTTGGAGATTTTAATCATTGGTAAGAATAAAAAATTTTATTTGAAAGTGAAGATAATGTTATTTCATTTAACAGGGGAGGGGTTCAGGGCACAAAATTCTTCAAATTTTCGAAAAAAAATTATTGCATTAAATAATTTTGTGTTCTTTTCCGCTTAAATGACGTTTAAATCACGTTTCGATCTTAAGGAGATATTATTTTTTCTTTTTGCAACAACCAATTATTAGTAACCAATCTGTGTTTAAACCTGTAAATGCGTTATGGATTTTTTAACAATTTATCGTATTTAAATTGTTATAAGTCAAGAACCGTTAAAGATAAATGGTTCAAACTTGGGACATGTCTTTTTAAATTATTGTAATTTAATTTCGATTCAGAAAATTTGAAAAAAATATTTACTTTTGAAAATATGATTTTTTAAAAATACGTTACACCATTTCTTTTTTGAAATTTTTACTCTAAATATTTTAAATATTTTTAAAAATTGATATTATAAAAACCGCTGAATCAGAATTAAAACTTATATATTTCTGTTTAATTATATGAAAAAAATTTGAAATTTGACAAATAATATTTCGTTTTATAACGATTTTAAATTACCTCATTTTTAAAAAATTATAAATTTTAAAACATTTTAAAAACTTTATGAGAAGTTTTATGATATGATTCTGTTTACAAATTGTATGATTAACCATCACAAAAAAATTCAAAATTTTAACTCAATAAATAAATAATATTTTTTTTTAAATGTGTCCTGGACCCCCCCCCCCCCTCTAACTCTGGAGTAACACGTATAATTTTTTCCTTTGCATTTCCTTTTATTATTGCTGACATTTTTTTAATATCATATATCAGTTTTGATTTCAAGATAGGGATTCATAGAACTTGACTTCAATATGATGCGCAGTAGAGGGCTATTCAGTTTTAGTTTAAAAAGTTATTGACGTAGAGTAACTTCTTAGGTTAAGTTAATATTAACTTCGCCAAACTTACTTTATTTGAAGGCTTGCAATAAATACCGTATTTTTGGGACGATAAGACGCACCTCAAATTTTTGGGAGGATTTTTAGAAAAGAATATTTTGTATTTGGTTAAGTATATAAAGATATTTTCAATTTCTTACTTAATAAAGATAAAAAATGTATAATAAATGTAAAAAATAATATATATATAATGTATATAATATATATAAACTAAACTCTAAACTCATTGGAGCAACAGATAGTGTGGATCAAGGCCGGTGGTGCCCATCTCCGCTTTCTTGACCGTTGGCTTGGGGTGCATATGTCTCGGTCAGGTGGTTAACCTGACGCGGGACCCCCAGAGTTAGTTCCAAAGCATGAATGGTCCTCATTGTATCGACCCACTCAAGGGATGAAAGGCTGAGTCGACTTTGCCCAGTCGCAGGATATATAATATATACAATAAATATATATTATTTATAATAAAATATTCATTTTATGTTAATGTTACCTTTGGATCGTATGAGATGCACCCCAAGTTTAAGTCGATTTTTTTATGTAAAAAGGTACGTCTTATGGTCCGAAAAATACTTTGACTAGTTACTCAACTGGTAATAAGTACACAACTTATAAATGAATGTTCTGCTCCACTTAAAGGGAAACCGGAAAACCACAAAATTCTCGTAATTCATCTTCCATGCCACTTTTGTGTGCACCAATTCATAGTGTATTATGATAATTGAAAAGTTTATTCAAAGTAATAATAGTATAATTTATATTTTTACAATCATCTATGTCGTGAACATCTATCTCTCTCTCTCTCTCTCTCTCTATATATATATATATATATATATATATATATTGTAAGTGAAGATACAGTCTAACCTTACATTACAGGACCTGTTATACACTCCGAGATTTCAGTTGTCATAAATGAAGAGAACACCAAGACCCTGGGAATCAAGTACACGCCGACACCTTCACTGTACGTCGTTTTTGACAGATATCGCTTCCAGCTGGGAGATCCAAACATACCGGTACAAGAGAAACTCTTCAACGACACGAACAGGTTGGTGCTGTTCGACAACCTGGTTCCCGGCCGGCTCTACGATATCAGCATATGGACCGTTAGCGGAGGAGTCAACAGTATTCCGATTCACAGGCAAACGAGGCTGTGTAAGTTTCATTTTGGGATATCTGCATATCTTCGATGTTGAATAACTATCCAAAACAAAGGGAAGCCATTCTTACTGCTTGTGGTGGTGAATGATTGAGCCCGATTTGTATAACATGAGGATCTTTAAGTATCGTAAAATCCATTTTAAAATAAAATCATCAGTAGACAATGTAGACAGGTCGAAGTTTGCATGTGATTAGAAATGGGGTTGCTAATAGCTGAGAAAAGTAGTAAAGCCAGTTTCATGTGGTAACGGAGTGTCCCATTATAAAGTATAGTCATATGAAATTTAATAGAGTAGTTTCAGGGCATTAATCTCCCAAGCCTAAAAAATGAATTAAAATATTGGCCTTGAATCTGGAGATTTGGAGATTTGAACCATTGGTAAGAATAAATTTACTTATTTGAAAGGATAAATAATGTTTTTTTTTAGATTTAAAATTGGAATTATAGAATTCCATGAGAAGTTCAACTACTGTAAAATTATTACTCAAAACATTGTAATAATTTTATAAATAATTATTACATTTTTTTCAATTCATTATCATTAATTACGTTATAGAAGCCAAATATATCATTTGCATTGTAAGTTAAAGTTAGATAGTATATCTGTAAATATTAGATTTTATTTTTCCTGTTACAGCTAAGGCATAACCACTGTTATTAAGCCATATCCATTCTGACCACTGTTTTGTAACTCTTGTAAATAGATATTTCAGCCTAGTATAAAAAACTGAATTTATGTTCCCGTTTCTTTCTGATGTAATGCTTATGGAAATGCTTAAGTACGTTAAAAATCACCTATTTTTTTAATAACTGCTATCTACAAAATGTCTTATTCTTTCCATATAGCAAAACAGTTGTAATAGAACTTTTCTTATAGTAAACAAAATTTGAACGCCTTATTTGAATAGTGGTCCAACTCCACTTTTTAAAAAAAATGAGTTAGCCTCACTTTCATGTTCATACAAGTCATTTCTTCCTTATTTTGAAACTGGTACACCTCCAGCTTATTTCTGCTGCCAATAGAGGGCATTACAAATCAGACTTCAGCAGTCATTTCTCAGCCCTCATTAGACACTAAGGCTCTGTATCTCAAAATGAACAAGAATGAATTTGGACCACTATTCAAATAAGGCCTTCATTTGTAGTTCCGTAGATAAATTTAAATATTAGCAAAAAAACATTATGACCTTCCAATACTCTGAAGCCGAATACTTCTCTATACAGTAGGTTTATCTATTGCTATTAAGATATGTCACTTTAAAAGCTTGTTATATATTCACACACAATATCAGTAATTTTAATATTTTAATGCTATGGCAACTGCCTAAAACGTGTAGTCAATTAAAACTAATTTCCATGAAGTGAAACAGAATTTATAGCGTATATAAAACCTGAAGTATCAATAGTATATTCTGATATTGGTAACTAGTAATGAAGTGTCTAACTATACGAGTAACTATTAAATTTGGTCCAATTTATATAATTAAAGTTTTATATCTATTTCCAAGGGCATAAAAATCCGAAGTAAAACTATATTGCCGTGTAATATTGCTTAAAATCTCCATTTAATGTTCGAGAAATTTTATTTATTTTTATTCATCTTATAGCTCAGACTAGTTATTGCGTAACTAATCACAGTGAAATTATTAGGATACGTAGTATTTAATTTTTATGATAAACTGCCAATTAGAGAAGAGGGAACATAATCCGTTTCCTTTCCGATTGGCTGCATTAAAATGAATATCTCCTTCGTCCTCCAATGATGAAATAAAAAAATTAATCAAATTAGATTTCTATGACGAAACGTGTCCTTTTAGAGTTTCATTAAGGCTGTTGTGTATTAACCCTATTGGATTTGCTCCCCTCCATGTTAACCTATGGAGAAAATGTGTCTACTATTTACAACTACATAAATGCTGATAATCTAACAAAAATGGTACCTCCAGATAGCCTGAACTTTTCTGCACTTTGCAAGACGATTAATTTTATAAATTTCATTCAACAGAAGAATTTAGAAGGGTTTAAAACACACTATACCAGATTTTTTTTCTCCGAATAATTTAAATTTTAAAATATTTGCTTTAAATTTTAAAATATAAGGTATAAAATTTCTTTCTCATTACGGAGTATAACTTTTTAAGAAAAATTTTTCAATCTAAGTCAACAATCCTTGGACACATTTTCTCCATAAGATAACACTAAAGTGAGCGAATCCAATAGGGTTAGTACACAACAGTCTTAACCTATTGCGTTTCAATAATTAGTTCATGTCAGATATGAGGTATATTAGGATTATGTATGTATGTATGTAATACAACTTTTTTTATGTTACAAGTAAATTTTAAAGCAAAACTTCTTATGGAACATATTAGATACTACACGAAAGCAGGGGTTCAAGAATTTTACTCTCTAGTACTGGCCTTTGGAAGCTAGCAAGCAGAGACATATTGGAATTTATCCACATTTTTTAATATTTCCTTCATTATGTATGTGCTAACATAAATTCCCTATACATATTTAGAACGTTATATATATTTAATTTTTGTGGTGGGGGTGTTTTGGAGCGCTAATGTCATCTTTTGCAACTCGACAATAAACTGACAAGAACTTAAGCTCTCTGTCAGATCCAAGTCTGTTCCTTTCCTATGAAACTGACTACAAAAATGCGTAATGTACAAGTACTTTTAATCGATCAATATTCTTGAGATATATTAAGTAATACGTACCAAAATTTGGCATCCTAAACGTTTTAAACATTGTAGTTTTTGCAGGTTGTAGTTTTCTATTCCTTTATTTTATTTTTGTATGAATAACTAGTAAAAAAAAAAATTCTTTTACATTTTGCGTTTAGGTCCCCGGGTTGCCCCAATTGGTCGGCAGATCTGTACTGTCCGTCCGGCACCTAGGCCCAAAACTATTCATAAACCGAACAGGGACTAACCGTCCAGGTCGACGTAATCTTGTTGAATTTCATTTTGCGTTATATGAAGCATCCGTACTTCATATATCCGTACTTCATAAACCAATTTCGAGTCTTTTATAATAAGCATAGCAAAAAGCCAATTTGCTTTAATTTTTTTTTATAAAGAACTGCTATTTCTTAGGCTGATTTCATAATATTCATATCCTTAAGGCTGCTATGTACTAACCCCATTGTATTCGCTCACCTCATTGTTAACATATGGAGAAAATTTGTCCACGGATTGCCGACTTGGATTCAAAGATTTTTTTTTAAAAAATTGTACTCCGTCATAGAGAAAGAAATTTTACATTTGTGTACATTTTTCGTTTTTTTTTTTTAAATACAATAAATATTTTAAAATTTAAATTATTCGGTGACAAATCTGGTATAGTATGTTTAAAACGCTCATAAATTCCTTCGGTGGACGAAATTTATAAAATGAATCCTGTAGCGTTTTGCAGAAAAGTTCTGGCTATCTGAAATACCAATTTTATTTGATTATCAGCATTTATGTACCTGTAAATAGTTGACAAAAATATATTGTAAATAAAAAATTTGGGGTTAGTGCTTAACCCCCCTATAGAGAGAGAGCCATTACAATCCCTCAAAATGCCAATCCTAAGGGGGGTGGAATTCTCGAACTGTCAACTGGACTCCTCCCACCACAAGAGTCTGCAAGAAGAGGAAAAGGGAGATACGATTTTTTTCTTAGTACACAGAAGCCTTAACAGGAAACGAAAAGCAGAATTATAATGCACTTTCTGTCTCTGTTTTTTTCCAGATCCGGAAGCCATCACACAAATCCGCGCGGTCTCTGTGTCGGACACTTCCATCTCGCTGCGCTGGGACCGCCCCCCGGGCGATATGGACGTGTACGAGATCGAGTACCAGGACCCGATCGGACACCTGGTGAAGAACATCACCCTCGACGAGTCAGTGACGTTCAGGGGCCTGAGACCACATCACAACTACACATTCCTCGTCTCCGTGGTCAGCGGGTTCGACACGGCCACCATACGAAGGAGCAGCTTGAAGTCGCACACATTCCAGACCCTGGAGTCAGGTGAGCACTGGAATCAATATTTATCAGATCCTTTTATAAGTATTCTATGTTGCTTCTAGTCGAACAAACATGTATGATGTGCCCCCGAGTTCATATTTATTTTGCTTTTTTGTTTATTAATATTTCTTTTTAAATATTTATCATTTAGGTATAAAAGCTAAAACTTATGGTCGAGGGTAAAATGAAATCCCTTAAATTTATATATATATATATATATATATATATATATATATATATATATATATATATATATATATATATATATATATATATATATATATATGTCATGATTTGGGTTGAAGTCAGAAATCAACTCGTTTTTATTTTAATAAGTTTAATAATTCCATTAACTTCGAGACAAACATCATAGCTTAGCGAACAACACGTGTCAAGACCACACACCGAGTATTACAGAGCAAATCTGAAAACGCTCATCTCCAACTGTTGGCAACCCGGAATAGCTAAACATTTCCAGCAAGACATTCGGCGAGAAAACCGGTTACCCTCCAAACTCCTGATTCTGATTCGTCAGAGGTTGTACTCAAAGTGGTGAGGGACGAGTCATTAAAAATAATAATTACTGGATCTAATTCTTATTTACTTACACTTACTTACACACACACACACACACACATATGTATATATATATATATATATATATGAGATTTATACTTAACATCGCGATCTTATTTTTCGCTACGCTCGTTGCCTTAATAAGTTACAGTATATGTTAATAAACCTTCAAAATTTTTCTTAGCATTCCCTTTTCTATGCCGTTATACTTTATTTTACTGTGTAAAATAAAATAGAACCTTCATTTAAAAGGTGGTTAGAAACATAATATCCATCGATAATTTAAGGAAATGGTTGAAATGAATAATGGTTGTCACCAATTCGTCAGGGTGTGACAACCAATAAACATTTGAAAGATATTCTCTTAATGCCTGACGTTAAAGTGACATAAAAAATTAACTATATAATTTTCCACCGAGTAAAAGAAATTGAAAAACAATGGGAGGAGACACGTGGTTCAGATAAAACGGCTGTCTCTAATGGGCCCCCAAGCAATTACGTTTCAAAACTTCCAAACGAAATCTGTTTCGTTAGAAATATGAATAAATATCAGAATGATTTATGAAATCGGTTATTATTCTAGCTTGAATTTCTATGCTTTTCATTAGGTCTTCATAAAAATAACTTCCTTTGATCGAATAATTCATTCAACCGAGACGGCACTCTTTTATAGTTATATTTATACGTACGTTAAATATAAATTTGTATTATAAAAAAAACAGCATCTTTCAGACAAAATGGACTTTCTGAGGTCTACACTCCTAAAATTATTTAACCAGATCGTTTATTAGTTAAAGGTAAACTAATTCATTCACATTTCGGCACCCCTTTTTATAAGTGTCAAGATCAAAAGTGGCCCAGATAAACAGTTGGGTAATGTCTACATACTAGCAAGAGACTAAATTAGAAAAATACTGCTTCTGATGTGAAAGAAATTTTAATCGCTGCTTAATAAGCATTTTATTAATCGTAAGCATTTTATTAATCGCTCACTCCTTTCAACAACGTCATATCTTAAAAAAACAAGATTTTTCAGGAGAGTGATTTGAAAGTTGAAAAGTACATTGAAATGTATTGAAAATAAATTTTTAATTCTGCTCTCTAGCGGCTAAATATTAAGCATTGAGATATTACGATCTTGCAGGGATATGCTACTCTTTCAGAACATTCTGAAAACAAGCATAACTAAAAATCGCCGATTTTTGAGAGATGATGTTGTTGAAAGGAGTGAGCGATATCATTCTCCTATTGTTAGAACAATTAATCTTTCTTAATTCTTCAATAATTTTAATCTTTAATAATTATTTTCCTTTTAATTGGTCTTTTTAAATTATTCAAATCTAGCATATATTGAGTTGTTGCAGTACGTATCAATTCAGGTAAAAGTCGATTACAGCTAGAGAAAATGTTTGAAATTAGAAAATTTATAGAAAATATTTAGTGAACAATTTATAAGACATTCTTTAAAAAATATTTGAAAAATTAATCATTGAACTATACTTCACCGAAGAATGAAAATATCCACAATTTGGTCACCCCTGGTCTAGACCTTCTGAACTTTCATCATTGTCATAAGCCAATTCAACAACGGTGCCACCTTTATAAAAAAGGATTACTCCTTCATCTCTTTCATTATTTTACACTTATCCCATCACGGTTCGTTCCCCTATATACAAATTAGTTTCTAATCAGATATTAATAAGTAAATGTAGGGTATTTCCTTTCCATTTTTAATAATGTGTCTGACAAAAAAGATTTATAACGCTCAAACCGAACTTCCTTTGCTTCTCTAGTACCGGGTCGAGTTCATTTTTTCCGAGCTGTTGATGTGAAACCAAGTGAAGTGACGTTGCAGTGGTCCCTGCCTATTAATGAACAAAATGGCGTCCTGACAAGATTCGAAGTCACGTACTACATCAAGGTGAGATACAATCGTCATTTTGATTTTGAATTATCCGTATTTTGAAAGATTATCCGTAATGCGAGTAATTTATTTTGGAACTGAATAATAACGAATGTGAATTACACGTGCTCATATAGACAAATAAATTACTTCAGACATATGTTACATAAAACCATCTTTTTCAGTAAGTGATTACAATATATATATATATATATATATATATATGTGTGTGTGTGTGTGTGTGTGTGTGTGTATATATATGTATGTATATGTATATATAGCTTTGATAGGTCATTTGCGATGCATTGGTTTTTTTACTCATACCTCTCTTTTATTTTATGTAATAAATACAAAGAAGATGTAAGGAATCTGAAATGAACTAATACACTTAGGCACACAAACAAACAAACAAACAAACAAGCACAGAGACACACACAAGCATATATATATATATATATATATATATATATATATATATATATATATATATATATATATATATGCGCGTGTGTGTATGTGTATTTCCTTAATTTTAGAAATGGATATTTCCCTTTACTTATTTATGTTCTAGAAGTAAAATATGCTTTTGACGGTTTATTGAATATGGGATACAATGAAGCAGGGAATTTTCTTTAACCTTGTGCAATGAAACCCTTTTTAGCTAAAACTTTCAAATATTACCTCTGAATTTAAATTGCCATTCACACAACATTCTGATCTAAAGGTTGGGACGTTTAGTTTTATATCTTGAGACGGGGAAGTGGGGAGGCAGTGCATGTGAATACATTTTGAAAACATTAAAAGCTCAAAATTATTTTCCAGTTACTTAAATCTCTAGGACACCGATCCGAAATCTCTTAATACTATATAAATCTCTAGATAGCTTAGAGACGTACAAAACTGGACTCATACGCTTAAAATATTTATATGGTCTAGAAATGTCAAAGGAATAACAATAGAATTTGGATTATATGCAGTTCAAACAGAATAATAGGCTACGAGAATGCTAACAGAGAAAGATATATTAAGATCTTTATAAAATTACCAAAGTGTTTTTCGCCATCCGTTTGTCTATTCTATGTTTAGATTAATTCTTAATTTGTTTTTCCGTTTCAAATATGTACAAAAAATATCTTAAATAATATATATATATATATATATATATATATATATATATATATATATATATATATATATATATATATATATATATATAAAGTCCGAATTTTCTCTGAAATTCAAATAAGGACACGAAAAAGCTACGAAATGTGAAATTCCCCAATAATACAATTTTATTTTAAAATGTTAAATTTTATCTATTCAAATTGCAGATGATAATTATACTCAAATTGCTTTGTAAATTAACATTGAACATTATTACTCATAGGATGAATGAAAATGGATTGTTTTTCTTTTGCGATTTAGCAATTTCTTTCTTTTACGATCTTTGTTATTTTTTAGGGCTCTAAAAGAAAGAGGCATGAATTTTTCGAGCCCACGGAATCAAAAGGAATAATTACTGGTTTACAACCTGGCATGGAATATACTTTTGAGGTATGTAACTGTTTTCATATCAAAAAAATATTTAAATAATATTTGCTTTATTCTAATTTTTTTTAGATTTGTATTTCTTTATGTTCTTCACTTGAATTACTCGGATATGCCGTATGCTAATAAAATTTCAATAATATTAAACAATTCTTTCTTTTTGAAAAATTACCTAAAGATACTTTGCAACATGTTAACTACTAATTTTCAAAGCTGGATGTCAAAAGTTTAAAAGTGTTTAAAGCGTTATATATATATATATATATATATATATATATATATATATATATATATATATATTCTATACTACGCATAATATTAAGTTACGTTAGGAATATTGGTTCTATTTTACCGCATGATCTGTAGTTTGTAACAGAAAATTTAGACGACCTTTTGAAAGAAATGAAGCTAAAAAAGTATCATTTCTTAATCACAATGTTAAACAATTTATTTTTTTTAAATATTAAATTTTTTCCCCTAACATATTATTATCAAATGTAAGATAAATTGCGAATGGAAGCATTTATTCACAGTAGATGGCAGCACTACCTGATGTTTATTTGGCGTAATGATTAAGTTCTGAAAGACTTTCCTTGTCAATAGATGGCACCACTAAAAGCATCTAGTATTCGAAAGGAATTTGCGGTAATCAAAATAAAAGGAAAAGGAGAACAAAAATCTTATCATAATACTATAAATTACTAGTTTAAAGATCGTTTATGAGAGAAAATTATTTGCCTGTAATATAACGTTATTCTTTCATTCCGTTACAGATTCAAGCTCATACTAAAGTTGGACCAGGAAGCACAGCCGTTGCAGAAGAAGCAACACCCATCTGGGGTACGTTCAAAATTAGAGGAATTACTTTTATAACAGGGCTAAAACTTGTTAGATTAAATCATAATGCAATTTTTACCAATCATATATTTTCTGTTATTTGCAATCCAATGATAAATCAATGAAAAGAAATATAAAATAAATGCAACAAAAATTCTTAGTATGTTGTGTAAAAATACCTGCAGAAGAAATCATGAGAGGTTAAAGCACTTATTAAAAAGTCAACGTTAATAAAAAAGGCATTGTTTTAATCGTTTTATATGGCATCATGAGAATTGAAAGAATTTTGAAAGAAGAATTGATAACAAGAAACGTAAATTTAAAAAATATTATTATTATTTTAATTTGCAGAGTGAAGCTTTTCTTGACTGTAAAAACTTCGATATTTGTAGTTTTGTGTACACATTATGACTTTTTGGCTATTCCTGATTACTTTACGCGCCATAAAGGAAGAGCAAGAAAAATAAATTCAACCTTTATTTGGGTCTTTATTTGACACATAGCAAAGAGCCAACAATAAGTTCCAAATTTCTTTACAATCGCAGTGCTTCACAAACATAGCCACTTCGTTGTTTAATCTTCGTTTAAAACCACACGAGCCAACAGTGGGAGCTACCTCACTTTTCTTCTGCCTTGCGCTAATTTAAAGAACAGCTCGCAGTGGGTCGGGAAATTTCAGTAAACTCAAGTTGACCTGCATGATTAACTGAAACTCCACGCGCTTAGCTCAAAACTCATTCCCGATATAGTGTCATTGCATGTGGCGTCATCTCTTAGATGGGTAAAAGTAAAAATGTAGAAAAAAAAAGGATACCATAATATGAAAAAAACACCTTAATTAAATATACAACAAAGTTAAACATGAGCATGAATGACGTCGAGCACGTTTAAACTTCATTTGGAAGCATGCACGTAACGTGTAAACCTGGCTGGTCAATGGGTGTCTTACATCAAGTATGCATGAGCGTAGCTAGAGTAGATTTTTCTATGAAGTAAGAATCTACTGGAAAAACTCTGCGCGGTATTCAACCCCAAACAATCTATTCTTTACGAATCTGTACCTGGTCTATTCGGCGTAGCAGATATCGTGGTGGTCAACGATAAGAACTAGCTGGGTCTTATTAAGATTTTTCTGAGCCAATGAATTACTTTTCTTTTTTCATTGTCAGTCACAAATTTGCATAAAGGATATGCGCAGAAAAATCATAAATTATTTCATTTCTCTTCGCAGCCCCACCTCCGCCAGAGGCCAGCGTAATACCTAAGATTCTCACTGCTACCTCAAGTACTATTAAGATCGAATTCGCCAACAACTACTTTTCTAATGTCAATGGCAAGATCATCGCATACACCATTATCGTGACAGAAGACGACTCCAAAGACTCTAGCTCCCTCAGAATGCCTACCTGGGGGGAAGTACAGCAGTATCCAGTCTGGCCGCCTTACCAGGTAATTTATCGATATTATATCACAGGAGTGGCCAAACCTCCGGTTCGTTATCACTATCTTCGAGGAAAATATATTATTGTCTATTATCACTATCTTTGAGGAAAGCTCTACCGCTAGAATTTTGAAAACTTTTGAAAGAATCAAAACACCTAAAATTAACATTAGAGGTATATCGAATAACCACCATTTTTGGTATAACTTAAGTGTGAAGCCTTGTATTCTGCATTTAGGTTGATAAAAAATAAACAGTGCTCAATGTTGAGAAATCAACGTTTAACTGAATTGCTATGAACTGCAACAATTGAAAATATGGTAGATTTGAATAATTTGTCAAAGCCATTAAAAAAATCATTATTAAAGCTATCAAACGGTTTGAAAATCTAGAAGTATTAATTATTCTAACAATTGGAAAATGATATATTTAATAAAAAATTAGAAAAAAAACAAACCCTAAAATTTATTTCATATCAAATAGAATCTTTTTTCTTCTTCTGGCTCTTCTTCTAAGACCATACGGAGCACCAAATGACTCTTAAATCTGTATCTTGGCCACCCCTGTTATATCACTTTTTAGAAACTACTGAACCTCCTGTCAACAGTTTGTTTAAGAACAAATAAGATTAATTTGTATGATGACTAAAACATCGGTTCAGTGAGATAATTTTGTAAATTATTTCACTTTATTGTAGTTATTCAAAATTAAAATACCGGAATTGATTGTTCCTCAAGATTTTGAGGAGTAATTTCTCTGTGTTCAACAAAAATACTTTTGATGACGTTAATTTTGGTTGGTTCACAGACATAAAAAATGTTTAAATATTTTACTTTCTTTTCCTTCATACAGCCACGTTATCAAGATTCCCTGCTTTTTCTGAAAATAAAATAATTTTGCCAAAGGACTGCCAGAAGGTAGCAAATATGAGATTTGAAATTAACTCTTACATATTATCTAAATTTAACTTCAAGTATAGCTTCACAAACTGCACTTCCCCACAAATAGAAAATATTTATATATTTGTGAAAAGATCATTGCAATGGTGCTGAATTATTGAGATCAATTTGGTATTACAGTAAAACCTCGTTTATCCGGATCAGATTTGTAGACATTATTTTTATTTAATGGTCACATTAGATAATAATTTATAACTATAATAGCAAGAACGTAACTAGAAGTATGCTATAAATATTCGCTTTTTAGTTTGATTCAATGTACAGTTCCTGCATAGATTGTACAAAAAAAATTATGGTAATAAAATGCTTTTAGTTAAGTTTAAGGAAGCTTTACTAGACTTACCAATTCTTTGTTAAGAAATGATGTAAAAAACTATTTATATATTTTCTAATGTCTTGTAAACAAAACTATGTAATTTTGTTACAAAACATAGATTTTCATTGTAATAATCGGTAAGACTGCTTAGTGAAGGATTTTGTTTTGCTTATTACCCATATTATCCGGATTTTCGATTGTCTGGATTGCCTATGGTCCCATTCAGTCCGGATAAACGAGGTTTTACTGTACTTTATTTTTTTTTAAACACGAAGCTACAAAGCAATTTACCTGATTCGATATATTTGATTAAAAGCGATATACCAGAACAACACGATTATGACTTGTATCTCAAGGTGTTATAATCGTGTCCGCAATCTAATAATTACAAGATGAAAAGAACTTTTTATATACCATGTTTTTAAATTTTCTCTTGAATCATATAAACTTGACAATTCTATGTATTAATAAATATTTTAAAACAAATTTTTTGATGAATTATCTCATCAACTTGAAAGAAAATGATCAAATACGAAATCAATCGTTTAGCTCGAGAAATGGAAGTTAACTTGTGTTTAACTTTTCGTTCCCGTCCTGGCCGACAGATGGCTGCACCATTCTAAGAAACAAAATTAACTGAAAATGAATTCAAATCTGCTTAAAGATGGCTAAAAGTATTAAAATAATGCTTTGTCATCGTGTTCTGAGCTATTCTAAAAGTTTCAAATGTCTAGCTAGTCGGGAAGTTAGTTAAAAATCGATTGCAAGATTTGTACTGGACAAACACACAAACACACAAACAAACAAGAAAGCGAGTTAATAAAAACATGGTAAAAATACAGTGAAACATCTCTATGGCGCCCAGTCATGGTTCCGAAAAAAGTGGCCGTTTTGAGAGGTGGCCGCGCAAAGGGGGTAAAATAACATTTGCTCTATGAAGTGTATTGAATCTCGGTTCTGAACAAAATATGCTCGTTTTGCTGGGTGGCCGCCGAATAGGGGTGACCGGCTAGAGAAGTTTAACTGTATATCGCATTCTGAAAATACCCTTAGAGGTAATTTCAGAATTTTGCCCGGTTTCTACGTACCTTTTAGAACCGTAATGTAGATGGGCGACTTGTGTGCAGCAAAGAGGACTTTTAAGTAGCTTTCTCACACGAACATCATGTTGAATCTCATTAAAAATTATTTTATCATGTTACAATTAAAGGGGGGGGGAATCAAATTTATGAGCTTTTCACCAGCTTGGAAACTAAGAAAACTAGTCAATGAAAGATAATTTGCACAAAGTATTCTTCAAGGGTTCCAAAAATTAAAAGTGATAATAGAAAAACAAAGAATGGAGAAGTGTTTAAATGAAGTGGTACGCTCAAAAGTTGTTTAAAGTTTTGATCAATGTTGAAGTCTTCCACTTCATCAGATTTTTTTACGCCACGTTCTTCGATAATGCATAGTGCTTCAATTTTAATGTTATTTATTAAAAGTTAAAAGCATTTTTATGGAAAGATTGTGCAGAAGTTCGCATAAAAGGGAGTCCGTGGTTAAATAAGTGTCAAGTTTACACTACAGGCAATTTATGCTAATCTCTCTTAGCAGTTTAGTGTAACGTCGGTTATTTATAAGTCATGCTACTCTTTTCTGTTGAATTTCTTTAGGCAGAATATCCGTTTTGTTGTATTAGACAGATATTTATGCGAATCGATGATATTGTTTTTGACATGATGCATTTTATGTTTTGAGTTTTTTGTTCCTTTAGGACATCATTTATTAGTATTCTTAACTTTATTACTCATACGGTTTATTCTCTGAATAGATATTTTATGTTTATTTCGAAATGCCTGTTTAGCGATTAAGTAGAGGTTTTTTATTCATTTAACCTGTTAATAGTATTAATACACCAGAAATAAGCGTGAAAGTGGAGTACATTTTATGAATGTCCCTGACAAATTACCGTATTTTTTGGACCATAAGACGCACCTCAAATTTATGGGAGGGTTTTTAGAAAAGAATAGTTTGTAATTTGTTGGGTATATAAACATATTTTCAATTTCTTACCTAAAAAAGATAAAAAATATATATAATAAATATAATAAATGTATATAATATTATATATATATATATATATATATATATATATATATATATATATATATATATACAGTCGGACCTCTATTTAACGAACCTCTATTTTGCGAATTTCTCTATTTTGCGAACTTTTCCTTGGAACCAAGAACATTTTGCGAATTTCTTCGTAAGATAACCTCCAAATAGCGAAGTGCATTCTCTATTTAACGAACTTTTTCTCGTGATTCAATATTTTTTTCTTCATATTTCTCAAAATATTTCTGAACATTTCAGACTAATTCTTTCTTTTAACACATTTAACACATTAACTTTACTTTTAACACATTCCGACGTGGATTACAGTTTGAAGAAAATACGCCTGAAGGAGTTTTGGTGCATTGCAAAGATGCGAGACGTATTATGAGATAAAGCACTGTTTCAAACAAAAAATCAGACAAAATTAACAAACTTTACCACTAATTAAATTTAAGGACGCATGTGGTAATGTAAGCTTAAAATTACTTGTTATAATAAATGCGATAATGTTTTTAAAATTCGTTAATTTTAATATAATTTTTTTTAAATTGAAAATACATTGTATTCCGGGACAATGTTTTGTTTTATTCTTGTTTTCCTTGCAGATTTCTGCTTGATGGGTAAGATATAAAAAACAAATAGACATTAATTTACAAAATAAAGGTGTGAGTATTTACTTTTATTAATAACATTTAGTGTTTATGAATTTAAAAATCTATCTTGTGTAGTTTAAAGTATTTTAAAAGTTAAATCTCTACTTAACGAATTTTCCATATAAGGAACTTTTTTTCGGGATTTAGTGACTTCGTTAAATAGAGGTCCAACTGTATATATATATATATATATATATATATATATATATATATATATATATATATATATATATATAAGAAAATATATTTTTCATTTTAATGATACCTTCGTACCATAAAACGAACCCCAATTTTAATTCGATAATTTTATGTAAAAAGGTTGTGCAGTTCGTCTTATGGTCGAAAAAATACGTAATTGATTGCGTATTACTCCGAATGGAAAAGGATGTGAGAAAAATTTTATCGAAGTCAATTAAAATTTTGTTGTCAAATATTCTCCTCCAGGAAAAGCATGTGATGAAAGTGTAGTTGGTTTTAAGTTGCTTAATCTTCTTTTTTATTAAGGTTCTTCCACACATTTCGAATTTCCCGGATTTGATTATATTTTATCCTATAAAGGGAATAAATGTTAATAAACTTTTATTTTTCATTATTTTCCTTCCTATGTCAAAAAATTCCAAGTAATCTCATCTTGACAGCTTCATATCTTTCTTGTTTGATGATACTTCTAAAGGTTTCTACCCGTGGAGATGTCTAGAGTAGAGCATTTCGAAGTCTATCCAGGTGTTATTTCTGGAACATAGATAGTCACGCTTTTCCTATACATATATCTCCCGTGTATGCAATCTGCAACACAGAATATTATCTCTCGGCGAATACCTACCGCCCTACATACATCAGACACATAAAGAAAAAAAAATGCCTTATCTGTCCGTCTTTCTCACCTCTCGTTTACCTCACCACGCGTTTCTGAAATCGACTCTTTGTTTGGAGTGCGAAGTACGTGTTTGTTGTGGACGCAGCATTCACGAGCGACCGTTCCTCTTTCAGATCCACGCGCCTTTCTATCCGTTCAACAACAGCTATGTCGAAGACTTCGTTATCGGGTCTGAGAGGTGCAATGGCGTCAAAGGTTACTGCAATGGCCCCCTGAAACCAGCGTCTTCCTACAGGATCAAAATTAGGGCCTTCACCACGCCTTCGGCCTTCACAGACACCGTGTTCTCGTATCCCATACGAACAGGTAAGTCGCTTATTGTTTTCTCAGCGCTGCAGTGGATTTCGTAAAGTTAAGATACAAAAATTTGAAATGCAATGTTAAATATTACGCTTGTATCGAAATGTAATGAATGCTTAAGGCTGCTCTGTTCTAACCGTATTGGATTTGCTCACCTCAATGTTAACGTGTGGAGAAAATGTGTCCAAGGATTGCCGACTTGGTTTGAAAGATTATTTTAAAATTGTACTCCGTAATAGAGAAAGAAATTTTACGCCTTGAGGCATTTTTCGTTTTTTTTTAATGCAAAAGAATTTTAAAATTTGAATTATTCTGGAGGGGGGGGGGAATTTGGAATAGTGTGTTTTAAACACTCATAAAATCCTCTGGTAGACAAAATTTATAAATGAATCCTGCTGAAAGGTTCAGAAATGTTCAGGCTATCTGAAAATACCCTTTTTATTGGATCATCAGAATTCATGTAGCTGTCAATAGTAGACAATTTTCTCCCTGGGTTAACGTTGGAGATAAAAATCTTCTTAATATCTACAATATTATTAAAAGGATGCCATCTTTATAATTTTTTTGTGTATGTTAAGAAGTTGTTCATTCTTTCTAAATGTTAAACTTGGCGATAACAGAAGGTCACCATTCTGGATGCCTTATCATTAGAGGTACGTAAATTTCGCATAAAAAATATCGAAATTCAGCAAAAAAATTACAATATATAAAATTTCGAATTTATTCACAATATATATATATATATATATATATATATTAAAAAATTTCGCAATTATTTTAAATAATCACAATTTCACTATCTTGGTTAGGTAAGTATCAAAATTCTTAAACAAAAGCTAACATTGTAGTTGTCTCCACATTCTCTTCTTTGTGTCTTTAGAAATAAGTAATGAGCAAATTTTGAGAGTGAGATCTCTCAGTTAAAGACCGTGGGTGGTCTTAGATAAGCAATTATGTTAATAAATTATTACTATTATTACCTAATTTCGCTTAAAAAGCCGTTTGTCACCGAGTTTTTGCCGAAAAGTTGTAAAAATATAACTTTTGCATTTATTCGCTCATATCGGCAAATTTCGCATTTATTCGTATCTATTTCGTAAATAAGAAAATTACGTATCCATACTTATGATACTTGAGTCGGAAATCTTATCAGCTTACCATAAATTGGTTCGAAATTATTGCAAGTCTTAACTGCTCTGCTTAAGAACAAGAAAGTGTTGACACGAGATTGGAGGCAAATTTGTTATTGCTTCTGTATGACCTGAGACTTTACTGAAAGAGCTTTAGAAGCTGACAATAACAAGAAAATTATGTTATTTTGTAGCCCTAATAGGAACGATTTTATTCAAAACTAGCTGAAAACCCGCGCTTCGCTACGGAGTACATTCAAATTAAATACAACGGTCAATGTATGCAATTAATGCCAATATATAAATATATATATATATATATATATATATATATATATATATATATATATATATATATATATATATATATATATTTATGATAAATGCGACGATCAATGTATACAATTGATGTAAAATATATATATATATATATATATATATATATATATATATATATTTATAAAAAAATCGTAAGGGATATTTAATTTTTTGGATAATATCCAATCGTCTGCTGCATTAGAAAGAAAAAGAATATCATTTTTGTCTATTTAGTTGTTATGCACGTGACGATAAATTTATTTAAAGTACCAGAAAAAGAAATCACGTGATCAACATTTAATAAATTAAATTCTAAAAATTAATCTTTAAAAATTCACCAAAAATCAGAAAATCAAGGTAAAGATTTCATTTTGAAGGAATTTTTATGATCTTTCTCGTGATATAAATTTTATAACCCTCAATGTATTATTTTAAATGCAAACGTAAAAAAAGTTTAAAAAACAGCTTAAAAATTTAATTTAAAAAAATCTAAGAAGAATTTTTGAAAAATCTTTCTTAGTGCACCCCTACACTATTAGAAGAATCGCCATGCAAAATTTCAGCCCTTTAGGTCCAGCGGTTTGGTCTGTGCGTTGTATGTCAGTCATTCAGTGAATGAATGAATCAGTCAGTTACGGAACTGTTTTATATATATAGATAATACTTTATGAGCTGAATTTTCATAGAAGTTCTTCCCATAATTATTGTTGCCATTTTTGACTCCGGAATTATGTATAAAGGTGTATTTTACTTCACTTCTAATATTTGACTATTAACAGCGCTAATCTATGCTTTTGAACCAGTCTACAGTTTATTTGTGGTTTTGGACTAGTTTGCAGTGCTTTTGTACTAGCTTATAGTGTATCCATATTTGTAAACTAATTATATGCTAGCAAATAACAGCTTTTAGTGTTTATCCTTTAATGTCTTTAATTCTGAATTTTTAAACAGTGGTAACTACTTCATTTTTCACTTGGCAACAGGATTTTTACTTCTAAATTTTACTTCTAAATAAAAATAATTTAAATACCTTAAATTAAGGCAAAAACCATTATAAATTAATATTTAAAAAAAATATATTGTATTCTAATAAGGATATTTAACTTACAAAGTCATCATCTATAATTACTCCTTTTATTTTAACTTTTCAAGGTTAAGGCGACAATGGACCATGAAAAACTTTTTTTTTATTTATCAACCAATTGCTATGAAATTTTGTATACTTATACGGTATTGTTTAGAGAAAAAAATTCTAAATTTAAAAAAAAAACCAGAATGTAATTAATTAAGATATTAATTAAAATCAGTTTGTTAATTTCTCTATTTAAAAATGCTCCATGCGCATCAATTTTTGTCTCAGATATCTAATTTTCTTTCTTAAGCTAGCTTTATATAGTTATAATAAAACTTACTAGCAATATTTGATTTACAGTGATATTTATAAAAACTAGAAAAGAAATCGATGAAAATAGGTCATTTTATGCAAAATTTTTTCAAAAAATTTTTTTGGATTGTAAAAATTTTAAGTTGTTTTAAAATAGTATAATGAATTCATCAGTAAGTTTTATTCTAACATATATAAGTAATCATTTTATGAAATTTTATGAAAATTCAAGAAAAATTATGACGCGTGGAACATTTTGAACTTACCGAAACGACGTGAAAACTTGTTTTGAGGAGAATAGCATTTAAAGTTTTAATTTAACGTAACATTTCCATTGTTTACCTTTGAAAAAGCACTTATAACTCGGTTAATAATGATCGGATCAACATACTTTTTTTTTTAATTTAAAGCTGATGAGTTGTAGAATCATTTTCTGAAAGTAAAAAAATCGTTTTGGGGACATATTTTTGTCAATCTGAAGGTCCATTGTCGCCTTAAAAACGTGATCTAAGGTAAGGTTTATGGTGTAAAAAGGTTTTAAAGGTGTTAAAGTTGCTGTGTACTAATCCTACTGGATTCACTCACCTCCATGTTAATCTATGGATAAAATGCGTCTACTATTGAAAGCTACATAAATACTGATCATCCAATAAAAAATGGTATTTTCAGAAAGCCTGGACTTTTCTGCACCTTGCGACAGGATTGATTTCATAAATTTTGTCCACCAAAGGAATATGTGAGAGTTTAAAACACACTATACCAGATTTTTTCCCTCGAATAATTTAAATTTTAAAATATTATTTGCATTTGAAAAAAAAGCGAAAATGCCTCAAGGTGTAAAAACACTATACCGGATTTTTTCCCGAATAGTTTAAATTTTAAAATATTAATTGCATTTTTTTAAAGGAAAACTGCCCCAAGGTGTTAAATTTCTTTCTCTATCACAGAGTATCATTTTTTAAAAAAATCTTTCAATCCAAGTTGTCAATCCTTGGACACATTTTAACCTGTTAAAAATGACTGGTCATGTTATATACTGGTTATGTAATGCTATACACCATATGAATATCAGAGAAGAAAAACAGCTACACGGAGAACTTATATGTAAAAATGATTAAATATAGATCGCAGCGACTTACGCAAACACTGAGAATGTGTAATGAAATTTTAATTACGTTTTTTTCATCTAAAGGTTAAAATTAATTTATTTTAGTAGTTTTAGAATTTCTAATATTAAAAAAAAATACTCATTAAAGTCATCGTGTTTAAAAACTTGAGTGATAATACGTTCTACACTTTTACTCCTTTTGTTGTTTATCAACTCATTTCATTTCACTTCAAACAACAACTTCGTAACAGCTAATAACACAAATTTTATGCTTTAATATGTGAAATGCCAAAACACGTGCGAGTGCACTGGATATGAGCGAAATGAGTTCGAGAGTAATGACGTTCTTAGAATTTAATTCGTTTCTGAGAACTAATCTCGGAATGCCTTTTCCTTGGATTCACTGTGTATTTAATACAAAATTAATCGGCATTAGTAAACTAATGGATTCGCTTCGGTTAAAATTTAAAAGCGTTCTATGTTTCGGGGGTGTAGACTCTGGTGCTTTATGCTGAAATATTTAATAAAGAGGTACTACTGCAGCAATATGAATTATTATATCCATATGGTATGTTGTAATTATGCATTTTAGCGAAATGGAATATTAAAACTCTTTTGTAATGATTCCAGTTTTCGAATATATTATTTAACTTTGTTGTTCATTATTATTTCAAGATTCTTGAAGGTTATTTTCTTGAAGTTTTAGCTAAATTATATTTTAGTTGTTAATTTAAGCTGAATTTTGAACACGGTAGCAGCAAGTTTTGTTCGGAATTTGCTCCGTTAAGCGGAAACAAAATATTTAAGGCCAAATATAAATTTGTTAATTCTTTTAAAGCAGGATTACGTTCCTCCATAACGGTCCTCCGGAAAGAAAAATTTCAGACCCTAAAACCGTCCTTCCGTACCTCGCGAGATATAATTTTGGCAGCGTGCCAAACCCAGTCTGTATCGCTTGGACAAGCAGTAAGCAGTTAGACAGAAAAGAACCAAAATGTGTCAAAATTTTTACATACATATATGTATATATACATACGTACATATATATATATATATATATATATATATATATAGATAGATAGATAGATAGATAGATAGATACATATATACATAACACGTACATACGTACATATATACATACAAAAGAGGTAAGCAACGATAAGTAATCCTTCGTTAATAACCCGTGGTAGTTTCTTTAGAAGAGACTACCTGAATTTTTTTTAACTCAATGTGAGGACAGTTTAAAAATAAATAAATATGTACTAGCCCATGCATTATAAATTTTGTCCCAAAAAGAAGGGGAAGGGAGAATAAACGAGGAAAGTCCGTGAAAATTACCTAAACAGGCCGAATTCACGCACTTAGTAGAATACCAATTCGAGGTTTGGAAGCTTTCGGTAGAGTAACAGTTCGAGGACCGGTTAGGTCCGAAGTCCAGATGGTTTCTATAATCCATGATAACAAATGAAAAGAAAGTTATTTTAGTTTTGGTTATGAACTCGAGGCAGCCAACTGACAAACGCTCCAGAATTCGGAACTGAAGTGTTTCCAGCAAGCACCACTGAATGCCCTTGTAATTACGTCGGGCATAGACACATTAAATCTATAACCCGAAAAGTCCCTCCTTGTGGTACCTGGGTGGGAGGATGTTACTCCCATGGGGCTGCTAGGTCAACACTGTGGTAGCGCTTCGGGCTGTGTTTGATAACCTCTACTGTGCACCCATCATAAGAAACCGACAAATCTCGCGGTGATGGGTGAAAGTCGAGAGTTATAAGTGCCTACACCATTCGAATACTAACAATGATTCTTTGAGTAACGATGCTATATAATTTTGCGATTTACTTAAAAGAGAGAGGATATATTCAAAGGAAAAACCCTCTAAAACTCCAGCTGCTAAAATGGGAGAGAAACTTATTTAATAATACGTGAAAGTATTTAATTTCTAGACTATCACAATTCAGCAGAATTGGGGATAAATCAATGAATGATTAAATAAACAGAGGAATCAGCAAGATGAAGGAGTTGCAGTTTCTAAAATAATCATTTCTTGAAATTCCCCCTCTTAATTTTAGAGAAACTAGTGATTAATTTGAAACTTTTACTCGGTACATATTAAAGAAGATATATATGTTTAAAGTTTGATGTTAAATAATCTATAACAGAAATGCGTGAAAAATTGATACTTTCAAATGCTATAAATAGGGATAAATATTTCCCTTAGATGTAATTTCTTTCGTAATTTAATGAAAAATTACTCATTTAATATATATATATCGAGAGAGAGACGATTTTCTTCCTCAGCTTGGATTCCTTTAACAAGATTAGACCCTTTCTTCTGAAAAAGAAAATAGTTTTGCGAAATATTCCTCCTTTCAGCAATCAGATGGTAGAAATTTCTACAGGGTTAAATTTTTGTCTAAACGTGCAGATGAATAAACTCATAATTATATATATATATATATATATATATATATATATATATATATATATATATATATATATATATATATATATCAAAAATGACTGTGTGAAATTAGTAGCAGAGACTTAGAGAATTTGCAAGGTTTCCATATGCTTTGATGTTGCGAATTACAAATAATCCATATTAAGACGTTAACGTATTTTTATCGATTCATATAATACTGGAGACTGCAAATACAGTTAAAACCATGACAATACCGCTTGTTTCTCTAAAAACCGAGGTCTTGAACTGAGTTTAAGGGGAATATGAAATAAAGGTCGTTACAACCGGGCCAGAAGGACCAATTGTTAGGGATTTTAATTATATTCATCAGTTTATTCATCTGTACGTTTAGATGAAAAAGGAATTTTTTTAAAATTTCTACCATCTGATTGCTGAAAGAAGGAACATTTCGTAAAACTGCATTATTTTTCATAAGAAAGGGTATAATCTTGTTAAGGGAATCCAAGCTGAGGAAGAAAATTGTATATTATTTTTTAAAGATCGCAAATAAACGAAAGAAATTATATATATATATATACATATATATATATATATATATATATATATATATATATATATATATATATATATATATATATATATATATATATAAACTTATTCTTTGCTAAACGCTGTAACAACTTCTGGCGAGTGTCTGATGCTTTTGATCGATTTCGTGGCAAATACTATTATATATACATATATATATTATATATACATATATAATATATATATATATATAAGTGTGTGTATATATATATAATATCAAAAATGACTCTGTGAAATTAGTAGCAGACTTAGGGAATATATGTATATATAATAGTCATATATATGTATATATAATAGTAAGCAATGTTCGAGTGGTTTCTGATGATTAAATAAACAGGCCAGAATTTTACTAAAACTTGACATATTTAATATGGAACTAAAACTTAACAGATTGAACGTTGATTTGAACAATTTACAGCTGAACGAGACGTCTGGTTACAAAAGATTTTATAGAGTAAATAGCTCACTTCTACCCAGACTTGGGTGTATATAATTTGAAGTGGCACTCTATTTGAATTTGATGCAAACACAGTTTATACATGAAACAATGTTTATTGAATTCTTTGCGCATATATAATTGGCTTTTACAGCAATAAGCATACGTACTACTTGTACGGAATATATAAATACAGCTTTCAAGAACAATATATTTTCAATACTCACAACCCAGCAGAGAGTCAAACCAGCAGTACTGCCACGTAAACTTTGGGCCTGCTAAGCACTAGCGCAGGATAACACCTTTTCAACCTTAACAACTTTGTTTTATTAATGACGCTGCATGGTATTTATACTAAGCGCGTATGCCGAAATTAGCATATCCCAAGCAGCTTCTTTAATTCATTCACTCAAAAGTTCGATTCTTGTGAATCGAATCTTGTGTATACCTTACACTGGCCTCCCTCGAAAAAAAAATTAGGTAACTGAGGTCTGAACGGCTTCAGTTAACTAATTGAAAACGCGTGCTGGTCTAACTTTTTACATAATGGGTGGCAAAGTCAAAAAACCTTCCACACGTTGTGTGGAGGAAAAACGCCACTACCATTTTATAAAACTAACCCCGAAGGGTCCAGGTGACACCATCACACAGTGGATTTGCAGAGTTGCGGATACTGGGCTGGCCAACTGCGCCCTAAAAAATCTGTTTTAGTTAAAAGTGTCAACACAATTGCACAGAATGACATTTCTTGACTGTTTGTATCTGCTCTTCCCCAATTCATAATGCACATGTGTTATGGTTTGTGAAGTTAGTATGTTAGTTAGATGTTATCTGTAGTCAGTATGTATTTTTTTGTCACTACATGTCCCCTTCAAAAATTTATAAAACAACAGTATGCCGTTTTTTTTTTTCAGTGGCTCCCCCCTTCCCCTCAAAATGTTTACACAGTATATACAATGGGGAATTTCAAACCAATTTGGTTCGGTTTTATTAAAGGGTGGGAGTTAGAATAAGAAAGTTGATACAAGACTTGTTCCCCATGAATGCAGCAACTTCCTTGCACCAGTCTGTCCATTCCGTGAAACCTCTCTTGATGGTCGCAGTCCTAGCAAAGGGGTTCGTTGACCGTGTGGGCATCCTTCGTGCAACAGGGCGTTGGTCCTGAGGCGCTGGTCCGGCTTGACGATGGACAGGAGGTCTCTTGGGAGGAGGCCAACCTTGCAAGGCGGCTGATATCTTGCGTTTCCTGTACTTATGCAAAGGAGCTTTAAAACTGCAATTCCCCCTTTTGATAACCTTGTGTACCTTATGTGTGCCACGTTCATCCTTTGATGGAGGTTTTGTAGTGCACACTTTTCTTTTCTTCGTACTTTTGTTTGTATCGGTATTAGATTTTAGTGCAGATTCTATTTTTTCAAACTTATACGCCGCACCAACGCGTTTACAAATTGTTTCGCTGCTTGTTTCATGCTTTTCAACAAACTGACTCTGTTTTTGGTATTGGTGCTTATGCGACTTCTTGTTTACCGCCTAAATTACTTCAGTATTTGCAGTTTTAATGCTGGAACCTGAAGGCGCTTTTTCACGTTTTTTATCCCCCTTAACTTTAGTTTTATCCTCTTTTGACGAAAACGTCTCTTTGAAACTTGCGACATCAGAATCGTTATCATTTAAATTCTTTAACACTGCTTCAGTTTTAGGAAGATTAAGCTTTTCGTACTGGTACGTTTTAATGCAAACTACGTCTATAACTTCCGAAGCACCAGCTAAACTACTTACAGTATAACTCTGTGTCAACTTTTCATCCTGATTCTCAGTCTGGTTTTCATGTACTTTATTTAAGACAATATTATCAACCTGGCCTACAGCATTCTCATTCGGATGGAAACTTGAAATAATATCATCATTACCTAGCAAGTTCCTACTATCGTTTAAAGAATTTTTATTGTCGTCAACTAATAAGTATTCACTAACTTCCGTAACGCATACTTCGTCATCTACTAAATTTCCTTCATTAACAGATGTGTGAATATCATCTAAAATATCAGGTATAGCATCAATAATATCAGGTATAGCATTAATAATATCAGGTATAGCATTAATAGAAGTGTCCGAGGATTTATTTTCTAAACCACTAGCATTAGTATCGGCACTAGTTTCAGAAATTTGTACTGGAATTACCGCATTATTCCAGCTAGACTCACTTTCATTATAAGCCACAAAAATATCCCGACTTTCACTATTCTCAAAATAATGATTACTGCTCGGACAAGTTAATACATTTGACCACACAGTTTCAACAGGTTGAACCATATCATGTGAATCAACTTGCCAGTGCACGTAAGGTGCATGCCTATTTTTTACTTTAAGTTCACTAATTTCATTGTAACGCCATGCGCTTCTATTATTTCGCATGCGATACTGGTTTTGCTGCTGGTTTGAAACTCGCGAAAAATTTTGGCGGGAGTGTATAAAACTTCTCGTACCTGGGTGACGGTCAGGGGTAGCGAAGAAATGCCTATTGTCATATTTAGCTAAAGCTTGAAGGAGGATAACCTTGCTTGTAATATTTTTATTGTCTAAAAAATCTTGAACACTTGGCTTCAAACGTTGGATAACTATTTTTAAGATCACCGCTTCCGTCACCCCTTCTAGATATTCCTCACACTTGGAAATCTTTTCCATAGCAAAATCTAACGCAGACTGACCTTCACGTTGCCGTAGCGAATAAATTTCCGCTTCAATTTGACTTTGATTATAGGTCTTTGGAAAAACGCTAAGAAACTGTTGCTTGAATGACAAATAGTCAAAAATCAGATTACTGCTTTGCATACACGTGTACCACTTATATGCACTACCTCTTAAAGCGGCTAGAGCAATTTTAAGTTTATCCCCCTCTGGGGTGCATTGTTGCTGAAAGTAATGCTCAATTTTCTTTAGGAATTGGCTTGAGGGGCCGCCATTGAAGGTGGCTTCGAATGGCGCAATATGATGAACCATAATTACCGGAGGAAAATTTCCAGCAGGCTTTTGTTCTACAACACTCATTTTTAAATAGTATATAAGTACTTGCAACAATTTTATCAATATAATTACACAGTACACAGTTTAACTTCAATTATGTTGTTCGTTATAAATGTAACGAGAACAACCAGGGTATATATAAACTTTCGGGCGCCAGTATAGAGTAAATAGCTCACTTCTACCCAGACTTGGGTGTATATAATTTGAAGTGGCACTCTATTTGAATTTGATGCAAACACAGTTTATACATGAAACAATGTTTATTGAATTCGTTGCGCATATATAATTGGCTTTTACAGCAATAAGCATACGTACTACTTGTACGGAATATATAAATACAGCTTTCAAGAACAATATACTTTCAATACTCACAACCCAGCAGAGAGTCAAACCAGCAGTACTGCCACGTAAACTTTGGGCCTGCTACACTAGCGCAGGATAACACCTTTTCAACCTTAACAACTTTTTTTTATTAATGACGCTGCATGGTATTTATACTAAGCGCGTATGCCGAAATTAGCATATCCCAAGCAGCTTCTTTAATTCATTCACTCAAAAGTTCGATTCTTGTGAATCGAATCTTGTGTATACCTTACAATTTTAACAGCGGTTTCTCCTCTCCACTAGTTTAGCTTTTCGGGAGGTAAAAATTCATGTGGCCGCTGAAGTCCAGAACTTAAGGGGACTGTCTCAAAAAAAAAAAGATTATCTATGTCCTGCTGAGAATCCCTTTACATCGACGTGTAAGTCCTTCTGAGAAAACGCTTGTTTTCGAGAGAGGATCATGGGATTAACTCCCGACGACAGACCGCGTCTTGGATCGGTCCGATGGGTCATTAAGTGATACCTTATGTCTTCAGTAACGTCAAAATCTCTGAATAACGGCCACCAAGTAACAGGTTTAGGGGCCCCAAGTTGGTCGATGATTTTTAACACACAGATTTTCTCAAGCTTTCGGGAAAGATGACACACGCGGACTTAAGGCTCCAGATCAAAAAATTCGATTGGGGATTCAATGATCATTTCTTCGACCCAGCAGATTTATTTTTTAATCCCTTGCTGCAAATTATTGTCCCATAAGTTTTTGCGTGCTTTTACAGCGCAGAGTGTAAACCTCCGAAAATAATGATGCATTATTAATTTTAAATCTAAATTTGCAAATATGAATAACACGAAAGGATTGAAATATTCAGTTTCATTATCCCAAAATAAACATTCGGTACGATATAAAAATGACATTAGCATACATTATTTATAATCTATGAATATTTAGTCATAAAACGAGTCATGAGATGACAAGTTAATTCCTAAATAAATGACTTTTTTCCAAAACTCGTGCCTAGTATTTCTCCTGAGAGATAAAACTTCAACCGAACATTTTATGGGAGAGTAATTCTCGATAAAATTCATGACCATGAATGAATCAAATCCATGAATGAATACTAATTCTGTACACCGAGAGCCCGATAAGAGATCTTCATCTCTTATAAATTATCATCGTCCGGGCCAGTATGAAAGTGATATCAATAAAAATGAAGATGATATCGATTATTATGTCGCTTTGAAGTGTTAAACTGCCTGTTAATGTATGCAAATCTCTCTCGGCATCCTAGAAAAGCCGTACGAGTGCAAGAAATCATACAAGTGCAGGAATTGCATAAGCGGAATGGGTTTGTTCTCCCGGAAGATACGCTATTTAGTAGAGGCGGCTCAAGCGATTGTGTGTGTCTTCATCAGAATATGACGCTAGTGAAAGGTTAGGTTAGCGAGATTTTTTTTTCGGGCTGGCACTCATGAATATACGTGTTTGGATATCTACAGAACGTCAACAGATGCGTAAAAGCACGTCTTTGAAAATCTGACTGCGGCTGTGGCAACGAAACTGAATGATAGTGACTTTTCATTCATAAAACGGACTTTCTTAATCAGGCAAGTTCTTTTTCGTGCTAACTGAACTTAAATTTACGAAAGTACGTTATAACCTTTGATAAATAAATTAAAACATAAATTGTTCTTCTAGTGCTAATAATAGGGTTTAAATGCAATCTTTTATTACTGGAAAATATATCAGGATATATGACTGACAGAATTTTAGTTTCATTTCTTTAAATTAATAGAAGTTTAACTTATTTGTTTTTTCGAATACCTTATCTTATAAATGAATTATATAAAATCTAGAACTAAAATGATACTGGAATAATATTTTTTTCTTCCTAAACGTAACATTTTTGTTAATGTAAGAAAATAGCCGAAATTTCAATTTTTATCATAATAATTTTTTATATTACTATGATAAAAATAGAATATCATAATTTAATTTATATTTATTAACTTTAATTATTAATTTATTATATATTAATATTTTAATGTATATTTATTAAATATAATTTATATTTATCACAGAAATTAGTAGCCGTAATTTCTATTTTTATTTTAGTACGTAAATAGAAATTGCAGTAAATCAGTAGCATAGAAGCTAGCGACGTGTTCCTGGTATGAATTAAAGAGAGAATTATAATATTTAACTTCAAATTCAGCTCGTCGAATGTCTTTGTAATGTATTTTAATTAAAAGGTATAGGAAAGAATGTATATATACATATACTAGAAACATTGTTTTCATTATACATTATTTTCATTAATTTTTTATAAATCTAAAGTCGTATTGTCCTTATGAATAATTCTGTAGATTTGATTATGTCACTGAATAAGTTATATAAGGGGAAATAAGTTATATAAGGGGTTTTAAATCTGGAAAATATAAGGTGTGAAAATTATTTATCTCAGGGAAATTGTTTATTCTTAATGCAGCCAGGAAGTTAATCGGAAAGCGGTTGTGTACATATGTAAATGAAATATACAAAGTCTCCAAATTTCAGCATAATTTCTTACACCAGCTTGTTACTGTCTGTCATTGTAACTAGTAATATTTATCCTATAGCATAAAATACAGAAAAAATTTCAGGTAGTCTCTTCTAACGAAACTCCCGCGGGTTATTAACGTAGGACTACTTATCGTTGCTTATCTCTTTTGTATGTATATATATATATATATGTATGTATGTATGTATGTATGTATGTCAAAATTTTGACGCATCTTGGTAATTTTCTGTTTAACTGTTTACTGCTTATCCAAGCGATAGACTGGGTTTGGCGCGCTGCCAAAATTATAACTTGCGAAGACGGATGGATGGACGGTTATAGCGTCTGAAATTTTCCTTTCCACAGGACCGTTATGGAGGAACGTAATCCTACGTTAAAAGGACGAATCGTATTTAAAATAATATTTCATTAGCATGGATATCAAGTCGCTAGATTTCACATTACTCGATATCTTTTGCTTTGATGCAAACGAAAAAAAAACTCTTAGCCTCAGAACATGATCCATGTTTTTATGCAACCATCTTCTTGATTCGGTTGTTTTCGAAACTGCGGAAACTGCCCCTTCCTCATTTAACGTATTGCTATAATATGCTTATGTGCAGTAAAAATTTCCTAATTTTGTCTTTCCTTTACATACTTTTCAGAAGTTCAAAAATTGTGTTTTCTTAGGGTAAAATGAGGGTAAACCATCTTCCAGCATAAAAAATTTTGCTGTTTTTGTAGTAGCAATATAATGTCTTCATAACGGTCCATCTGCTGGCATTCATAAAGAAGCAATGTTGCGTAGTTTTAAATAAGCCAAAAACCGTTGAAGATGTGTGGCGATTTTAAGTAATAAAATTTATACTACCATAAAACATATTTAAAAGGAATGGTATACCATGCTTAGAGACAAAGGATTTTTGCCATCTTTGTATTACATATGTTGGCAACTTAGGGCTGTTGAAACCTCATTATATGCAACCTCTACATATTTTCCTTTGGTGTGATCCCTGCTCGTTTTTAACTCGGTGAGGTCGCAGAGTATTTATTTCTAAAAATAAAGTCACCCAGATAATTTTATTCAATGAGATTTTCACAAGGTCTGCATTTCACTTTCCAATAATTACATACATTTGTGCATTTGTGTCATTATTCACGGTGATTTATGTAAGCTGTCGAATTACGTGAGCGATAGCAAGGATGGATATTAATAAAAAAAAAGTTACTCTTGTCTGAAGTATCAAAATCTCCCCAGCGCACGTTATCTTCATGCTTTCACCGATAAAGTTCCATCTGTCAACTTGATGATTAATTTTTTTCCAGTGTGCCCTTTTATGTTAGATACGTATTATCAGTTTTGTGTCTCTTTTTTGAAGAATTCATATAATGTACAGTAAAGCCTCGTTTATCCGGACTGACTGAGACCATAGGCAATCCGGATGATCGAAAATCCGGATAATCCGGGTAATATGGGTAATAAGTAAAACAAAATCCTGAACTAAAATGACTTACCGTTTATTGCGATAAAAAACTATGTTTTGTTACAAAATTACACAGTATTGTTCACAAGACATTAAAAAATATAAAATAAATTGTCACGTCATTTCTTAACAAAGAATTGGTAAGTCTAGTAAAGCTTTCATAAACTCAACAAAAAGCATTTTATTACCATAATTTATTGTACAATCTATGCAGGAACTGTATATTGAATCAAACTAATAAAGCGAATATTTGGCGTACTTGTAGTTACGTTCTTGCTATCATAGTTAAAAATTATCTAATGTGAACATTAAATAAAAATAATGTCTACAAATCTGAACCGGATTATCCGGAGATCCGGATAAACGAGGTTTTACTGTATTTTATTAATTTAATTTTTAGAAAATTTTCTAATCCTTTTTCGCTCTATTTTTTCCTGAGATTTTAGTTACCATGCGTGCCTTATCAGGGATTTAGTTAAGGCAGGGATTCCCAAACTCTTAACGTTTGCGTCACCCTTGTGGAATAATGGCCTATGCACATAGAATCGGTCGGCGTCAGCTTTACTCGTATCGACATATTTTAAACCAATCGCAGACCTTAACACTTTCATGGCTGATCGTTTGGAGGTTTGTAATTGGTTAAATATATTTCAATACGAGTAACGCTGATGGGTTCTATGTGAACAGGCTCTATGATAAGAATTTTGGGCACACTTCTTAGAATTTCAATTTTTCGAATATTAAATCAAAGTGGAATGTATATCAGGAATATGTTAAATTTAAGTTCAATTTAATGCCATTTTGCTGATTTTGAAAAATATAAGTAACAAACACCAGAATAGCATACAGGGTATCCCAAAAAACCGTGACACATTTTAAAAATTTATAACAAAAAAAGTATACAAGATAAGAACTGGAAATTCACAGATGTTTTACCGTATGTATGAGTTTTTTTCTATGTCAAAAAAATTGAACAGGTGGCGCTAGTTATTCGTGAAAGCGGAAGTCGTAAAATGGCTATTCCATCAAAGAGAGCAATATGTCTTGGATGGAATTTGAAAATGAAATCTGTTACGCAAGTGCAACAAAATTTGGAAAAGATCCTCGAAGTCTCAACAACATCTTAGCTTGGCATAAAAAGTTTCAGGAAACAGGAAGTGTCCTTGATAATCGATTGTAGTGTTGAAGAACTCAAGAGACGCATAATTGCTGCAATTTCATGTGTTACGGAATCATTTTCAGAACGCACATAGTCTCAGATTGATTACCAACTAGATGTTCTCCGCGCCACTAAGGTTACACTTATTGAAATTCATTGACTATACTAAAAAGAACTCGAATATATAAGGTAACACATACGTGAATGGAAGCAATATAAAGTTTTCTCGATGCAGTTGTGCAGTTTACTTAAGAAACTTTCAGAGCTTCCCAGTACCTTCTCGGAGTAAAATTTGTTGAAAAAGTGGAAAGGCGTATAAACCAATGACTTTGGTATTTTTGAAATGATATTTAAATATAAATTAAAGGACAAATTTTATAAGCATCATTAAACCTATTTTTTTATCCCCCAAAATTTAATTTTTTCCACGCGCATATTTAAAATAATTATGGTATTATATACAAGTCCTTGTAAGACGATATCTTGATCACTATATCTCTCTCTCTTCCTTAAACCCCTTGTAGGGCTAGAAAGGTTCGGCTCTGACTTAGCACTTGCTAGTTAGCACATAAGGGATCAGCAATATCATCATATTGCTGATCCCTTATGATGATATTGCTGATCATCATAAGGGTAGGGTCGACTTTCCCGATGGTGCTACCACAATTTAGGTCGAACATCCCCAGGGGAAACATTTAGGGGGGGATGAGGTCGTAACCTCCTACGACACCTACAGACCTCATGGAGAGACTTTCCGACTGACAGATTTAATGCGCCCATGTCCGGTGTAGACACGAGAATTTTGGACGCGGGGGCCCAGTCGGCAAAGGCATGGGGCCAGTGATCTGCAAGTTTCTGGTTCGATACCCGTCCCGACAAAACCGCCGACGTGTACACTAATGGCGGCTGATGCACGGAGAAAATCTGTCGTAGCTTTAATGTCCTCCAAGTTCCCAAACAAAGCCTCTGGAGGCAGAGGCGGCTCCAGTCCAGAGATTTTTTTTTTTTTGGGGGGGGGCAACGTCGGCTCTCAGGGTTATATATATATATATATATAAGATATAAATATCGTCTCATTTTAAATTTAAACTCATTTAGTATTAGGTCTACGATTATATAATTTTAGGCTATGAAAGAAAAATACGTCAGACTTTTTTTGGCAGTAGGGGCAATCCCCCCCCCCCTCCTTGGAGCCGCCATTGTCTGGAGGTGCGGAGTCAAGTGGTCTGGTCTCGTCACTTGACTCGGTTCAAAATTCGCGGACCAGATAGAAGTCAAACCTCTCTTGGGGCAATGGTAACCTTCTTCTATGGATAGTGCATTTGCACTATTTGTAGACACGATAACAAACAAACAAACACGAGAGTATCAGCATTCAGTGGCGCTTGTCGGAAGGAATCTTCAAGCGCTATCCACCAGGTTGCCTCGCGCCCCGACAATTTCTTGTTACGTACCCACTAAGAGAAGTAACCAAAGGTTTCAGTATTCTGTGCCAAAGATGGATTCTATATAACTATCTCTTTTGTCAGTTCAATTCTGCAAAGTAGATATTCACAGACTCAGTTACCGGCCGTACCTTTCAGGAGTAAGAACTATTATCAAGGCGTATATATAGTGTTTATTCAAGAACTAGTCATACTTACTTGCAGGTGGGGATGTATCAAACTGTAATAATGCAAAGTGAAAGAAAGATTTTAATTCTATTTTTTTTATCCATTTTAGAAGCTGATAATCGCACTCTATTGGCTGGAATACTAGTGCCTCTCATCCTTATCGTCATCGTGGGGGGAGTAGCACTACTTTGGCGACGGAGAAGGATCGCTCCATTCGCCAAAAAAACTAAGCATGCCAAGGCCGATGCCATGTCAATATCGGAAAGTGAAGTGGTTACTAGGTGAGTATAGCGCTCTAATTTGGAATTCTACAAATGTATTCCCAGCTATTTCTTTTCTAAAATTTCGGCACATTCAGACGTACTTGACAAAAGCAGAATCTTTGTGTATAGTTTAATGACTTTTACAAGGGATGGGGTGCATAACATCAAAACTTTTACGTCTGTTCAAAAAAAGATATATTAACTTATACTTTCATGTACTCATATATACTCATCTTCCGTATAAACAGTCGTACGTAGAAAGGCCCCTTTTATAAGCCCTAGCAGTAACCACCTAAAGCGAGAATAAGAATGAATACTACGAAATACGGCTAGATTAAGGAGATAGGCTGATTTCAAACACTCTACGTGATACAAATGACTGTTCACTACCGATTCTGTGATTTTGAATTTTTAATTACATTCGCTTTTTACCGCTCACATGGTGTAATGGTTAGTGTCGCGAGCTTCCATGGAGTGCGCTTGGGGGGTTCGAATCCAGACAAAGGCACGGTAGTTCCCATGTTGTCCTCTCATAGGGAACAATGCTGGTTTGCCCTTATATTGGTTCCATAATTAAGTAGCGTACAAGTATCGTGGATTGGTCCATGCTTTCAGTGCCTACCGCTTTGGGGAAAAAATCCAATTGCATTCTCTAAAAGAAATGTTTCACAAATTATAAACCAACATTTCTTTTTCCTACGAGAGTTGGTTGAAATGGCTGATACAACTCTTTTGCTGTGTCTATCGAGTTTTGTGGAAAAACGACTCAAAGTTTAAATTAACATTTTAAAAGGATAATAGAATATCAGTTGAAATACAAGATAAGTTGAAATATAGAATATCAGTTGAATATAAGTTGAAATTTTTTTATTATTCAGCTTTTAGATTTGAATTAAATTATAAATAAATTGGGAATGAGCAATTAAAAGGCAACAGAAAAGGGTAGTAAAAATGTACGAGATAATGAATTAAAATACACGTTATTTTTCATGATTTTTCATAATCTCTCCATTTATTTACCCCAAAATTATCGACAAAAAGAAGGTAAAAATTATTGGTTTTCGAAGTTATCGTCTAATGTGATACTAAGTAAATAAAATGTATCAGTGTGTTCCTATATTATCGAAGAATTAAACATCTATTCTGAATATTTGTAGAGCACTGGATTTCAGCTTTTTCTTTTCCACTTCAAAGTTTTTCTCAAAACTAATTAAAAAAATTTTTCAATTACGCTGTCAGAGTAGGTAAGAGCCACATACACATGGTAAGCTTAGAACAGTGCAGCCATTCAGTGATCGACTGAAAGCGTGCCAGTGCATAGAAGTTTGCGAGAGACTGCTAATACGGTAGATACACACATCCACCAACCTCTGACGATTACAAAACTTCAACACTGTGGGTAAAAGTGATTTTGACAGTTGAAATTTCAGAGTCTACGGCCCAGAATCAATATTTCAGAGTCTACAGCCCAGAATCAGCCCCAGAATGAATACCACCAACATTTCATTTCAGTGACACCCCTTTCCCATACTTCCTCTGTGAATTCTCTAATAACTTGCTTCTAACTAATATCTATGAAATTAGTATTTTTCGGATGCACTACCAATAAAATATTCTTCCTCGGGTAATTTTCTCTACCTAATCATTGATACCGCGTGTAAAGTCTCCTTATTTTAATACAACAGCAGCTTCTGCATAACTTAATCGTATTGCAGAATCAACCGTATCAGTTAAGGCCCACTCAGTTTAATAGAGAAAGGAATACTTGTAACTTTTATACTTTCAATCCACCAATCTAGAGCCATACTTTTGCAACAAAATGTGTCAAAACGCATCATTACCAATGTCTATATTATGACAAAACGTTAAAACTATTTTATATCCGTTTCAGTCGTCCCATAAAGATGAAAGACTTCTCGGAGCACTACAGAATCATGGCTGCGGATTCGGATTTTAGATTTTCCGAAGAATTCGAACTTCTGAAACACGTGGGACGGGACAGACCGTGCAACGCTGCGGATCTGCCAGTAAACCGACCGAAGAATCGATTTACTAATATTCTGCCTTATGATCATTCCCGAATCAAGCTTATGCCTACGGACGACGAAGAGGGAACAGATTACATCAACGCTAATTACATTCCGGTGAGTACATTCTAGTTCAATTTCGCTTGATTTGTACTAATTCTGTTTGGTTTCTGTAGTTAATGCTGGGAACTATATGACTCCCCGTCCGCACACAACTGAATCTAATAGTTTATAGTCAAGGAATTTTAGTAATTATTCCACTATAAATTTTAAAATTGAAGTAACGTTTAGTTATAAATTTGTTTCTAGAATTCTTGAATCGCACTTAATTATTATCTAAACTGCTGAAATCATTCTGTTTCATCCCAACTTGAACTTTTTGCCTTTGTGTAAGATTTTGATCTTCTGAATCAAAATAGAAGTTAAGTTCTGACAGACCGAATAATTTGGCAGGTTAGAAAGAAATGCGTATTTTATTTTAATTTTAATGATATAAAAGGAATAGACAGTAATCGATATATCCAAGGGGAAATGCTGTTTTTCAAAACAGAAAGCATACCCATAAATAAACTGATTGAACGATATGAAATCAACAGACTACCCATGTGAGAATCGAGTATATAAAAGTTGCCACAAATTTACTAAGAAAATGTATGTTTAATTTATGTTTTGAAAGAAACGTAATGCATAGCGTTATAGTAAGAATGGTCATGGGATTGTCCAAAAAGTAATAATAACAGAACTTGGAAAAAATATGAAGAAATTTAATGAGTGTAAAATTGTTTTACATAAATTGCTACAAGGAGACTCTTTACACTAACGGAAATACAAATGAGCTTAGCTCAAATAGTAAAGGAAATAAAACAAAGATGTGCGGCATCTTTCTAACTCAAAAAGATAAGCACATTCCCTAACAATTGGTACAACAAAATAAAATTTAATACTTGCATGTTTTCTTACTAATATGCGGTTAAAATTATAGAAAATATGAAATAATGCCAACTTACCACCTCAGAATTTTTGGACCTTTATTTTGAAACTTTTCATTAGTTAATATATTTTAATATTTAATTGTGAGAGTAATACACGGGAAAAATCGTATTTTGAATAAAGATAGGAAGCTTAAGTTTGATAAATGAGAAAATATTTGCACAGTGCTTGAAATATCGTTTTCTTTTAGCATTTAATTTTTGCACAGTGCTTAAATTTTTTTTTTACTTTAATCAATTAAATCCAAGGAAATAAATTACAGTTTTTTCCCCTATGCTTGTGGTATACCTTTCTTTTGTGAATTTAATTAGGCTAGAAAAATATTTCGGTAGATAAACTGCAGCATTTTTGCTACAGTGTTTGAGATAGTTTTCTTTCAACATTTAAATTAAGTTAGAAAACTTCAGTTATGTAAAATACACAACCCCCTGTGCTTGCGGTATTATTTTCTTCCCACCTTACTGTTACACCAAAATTCAAAGACCTGACTTAGCGAATATGCCTTTTTATCTTTCTGTCTAGGGTTACAACTCGCCAAGGGAGTTCATAGTCACTCAGGGTCCTCTGCACAGCACGAGGGACGATTTCTGGCGTATGGTATGGGAGCAAAACTGTCGTGCCATAGTCATGTTGACAAGATGTATAGAGAAGGGCCGGGAGAAGTGCGACCATTACTGGCCCTTTGATATGCAGCCGGTGTACTATGGTGACATCCAAGTCATCCTGCTTAACGAGTCACAATATATACATTGGACGATATCAGAGTTTAAAGTATCGAGGGTAAGTAAAAGTAGTTTTGTGAGTGAGAGGCAGTTTTATGTGTATGAATTAATTTTTATAGCATATCGTTTTTAAACACTTTTTCTTAGATTTAGGCTAGCTAAAACTAGTCACTTAAAAACGTTAAACAATACGTAGTAAGTTTTGTAATATCAGCTATAATCCTGCTTGAAAATATTGAGAAAAGAGGGTATTAAATTAAATTAAATGTTAAAGACAAGAACTCGTGTATTTAAAATTATTTTAAATTCAGGATGTCTTTTTCAATACATTAACTAATTTTAGACCGAAATGTTCATTAATAACAGCAGTTTGGAATATTGATCAAAAGTAATGCCCACTTTTTGCTGCTTGTATGAAAAGCATTTATCTCTGACAGTTTGTCGAACTATCTCGTTTCTAAGAACAGAACCAGTGAAAGACAAAAGCCAATGTATTTAAAATTATTTTAAACTCAAGTCGTCTATTTCAATACATAAATTAATTTTAGATCGAAGCGTCTATTGACAGGAACAGTTTTCCGCATGGGCAAAAGGAGCACTTGCCCAGGGTCCCCAAAGTTTTGGGGCCCCCTAATTTAGAATTAAGTTGTACATATTTTTGAAATTTGGATTTTGGTTAATGCAGTAAATCAGTGCTCCCCAACCTTTTTATCGCGGCGGACCGGTCAACGTTTGATAATTTTACCGCGGCCCGCTGAGAGGGGGACGTTGATTGTTTATATTTTAGATTGTTTTGATTTAATAATTTTAATTTAATTGTACTTAAGCATGTCTTCAAAATAAAATACAGTTACACCAAAAAATGAATATGAAGTAATTTAACATTTTAACTCACTAGAACGCTAAATCAATGAGAACCCTGAGCTTGTGTCCCTAAGCTGGCGGCCCGGTACCATTTGATCCACGGACCGGTACCGGTCCGCGGTCCGGGGGTTGGGGACCACTGCAGTAAATGGGGGCAGTGGCGGATACAGAAAAAAATCCTGGGTGGGGAACAGTGCACCCACTATAGTGAAAGCATACTTACATCCATAAGCGTTTCTGGTTTTATTTATTTATATTTTTGGGGAGAGGGGTGTAATAATTTCAGACTGTGATCTATTTTGAATTTCAATACAAAATTTCATGAATTTATTTATTAACATTAAAAAGTAAATTAATTAATTAACACTTATTATTATTATTTTTTCAAATTTTTGACTTGTTGGTCGAAAATTTTTTGAATTTCCGGTCCCAATTTATGGGGGACCTGGGTGAGTGTCCCACATGTTCATGTGGAAATCTAGTCCTGGGGGGCACGTGCACCCCCCCCTTCTGGATCTGTCCTTGGAGGGGGTCCCCGGTCTGCTTTGCCCAGGTCCCCATTGGGTCACAGTCGGGGAATGTTTATTGATAACAACAGTTTGGAATGTTGATCAAAAGTAACGTCAACTTTTCGTTGTTCTTATAAAATGTATTTATCTCTGTCAGTTTCTCAAAGTGTCTCGCTTCCATCTAAGCTTGTATCTTTTGTTTTTCGCTCCAGAATGAACAGTCTCGAGTAGTCAAGCATTTCCACTTCACTACATGGCCAGATTTCGGAGTGCCTGAACCTCCTCAAGTGCTGGTCAAGTTCGTCAGAACGTTCCGAGAGCGAATAGGGAGTGATCCCAAGCCTATAGCCGTGCACTGCAGGTATAATGCAATATTAAGTCATTAGACCTTTTATAAGAAGTATTTTTTGTAGTTTCAGTACTTAAATCTACACCTGTGTGTATTTAAGCAAATAAGATAATATAAACTCAAATTCTAAAATATTTGCAGTAAACTATGTAAATTTCATCGATTATGTATCAAGCACTTTTTAAAAATACGAAACTAAAAGTCTGTTATTAGTTGCTAATATTTTGTAGACTTTGCTTCTATTTTACAACAAAAAGAACTTTAAAATATTTATTTATCCACGTTGTATTAATCTATCTCCTTTCTTTTTCAAACCTCTAGATGGCCATGTGTATAAAATTATGACATCAACAGGCTTTCGCCTGCTGAGATTTTTAAACTATCGTAATTTTAAAGTCGTCATTAAAGTTCTTTGAAAGTTTAAAAATCAAATATTTATTGATTTAACAGGCATTCTTTTAAGTTTCTAAACGGATTATATATATATATATATATATATATATATATATATATATATATATATATATATATATATATATATTTGTGTGTGTGTATGTTAGTTAAATTAAAAACCTAATATACACGCATTCTAGATGTATTTTTTCGGATTGAAAATATGCATAATTAAAAAAGTGATTCACTCCTTCAGTATTTTTTTTCCCCATTTGACAAACAACTTCCTCAATGGCCTTCTCTTTTTGTGCTCCTCACACAAATATATGCTTTTATCGTTTGGAATTGATCCTTTTTCATTATTATTATTTATCATTACCTCAGATCATTAGCTTCCAATCTATTATTATATAAGTCGGTTACTCCTGAATTTTATTTTGCATTTTTATATGAATATGGTGTTTTTACTTGATTCTTTATCGGCCATCCAAGTAGGTGACCCTAAAGGTTTTACTGAAGGTTTCCTACAGGGAATATTGTCGTTCCTCATTTTATGCCACCCTCCTTGCTAAACGCGACGACTGCCTTGTAACAAAACATTGTATTATAATGTAATGTAACATGAGATCTCGGTAGTCAGTGACTGTAACCTAGCGACAAACCGAACCGCTCAAGTCGAGCTATCGGGCTCCACTAGACTGTAGGGTTTTATCACGAATCCCTTTGATCGTTACATTACAAGTCAGGGCAGGTCGCATTGAACTGGCCTAAGTTGGACATCTTTTGAGCCGAGCATTCGAAATGAGCACTCACGAGGAAATATGGGGGAAATTGTAATGTAATGTTCACCATGAATGTTGCATTACAAATTTACGATACAAGTCAGTCGCCGCCTTTACATATTGTGTGACCTGTTTAGAAAGTACTGAATGTCGATCGAGTGCCTGCAAAACCCGAGGCCTGAAACTGTCAATTTTCTTTGCAGCGCTGGTGTGGGTCGATCCGGCACCTTCATTGCTCTCGACAGGATCCTGCAACACACCCAGAAGCATGATTATGTCGACATATTCGGCATCGTACACGAGATGAGAAAAGAGAGAGTGTGGATGGTGCAGAACGAAGTAAGAACTTTCAAAACTATATATAAGCAAAACTTTTCTTTTTTTAAATTTCATATCAGCAGAACTATCTGATTACCGATGTTATGCAACATAGATACACATTCATCAATTAATGAGATACGCAGAGAGGGTGTCACGTTTCTTTAATTTATATCTTGCAAATTATTACGTTTCTTTACGTTCTCAAATTATACCTCAGCATAATAAATTACATGAAAACATAATATTTTATGCTGTATATATATATATATATATATATATATATATGTGTGTGTGTGTGTGTGTGTGTGTGTGTGTGTGTATATATATGTATAAATGTATGCATATATTTATGTATATATATATATATATATTATCAGACCAAACAATTTATTTTACATTTCATATCAAACTATTTGAAAATCGATTCTATGTGGCATACACACCCATCTGTCATATGCCTAGATCCAAAGCGTGGATTACACGTGTCTTTAGTTTTAACACGAGATACTTTATACCTAAAGGTTTGTATTAAGAATTTCGTCGTGTAAGTTCTCTGTACATGAACTGCAGTCGTTACTTTAAAGTATTTATTCCAAGTCCTAACCATTACAACGTTATAATTTAATCGCGTGCACCACTTTTTAACACATGAAGATACACGATTACATGGATTATGTCAGTTAGTTATGAAAAGTATGTACCATAAACTGGTTTCTGAGCTACGCTATAATTCTTAACAAAATCGTAGGATTTTAGATACCAGTAAAGAAAAAAAAATGTAATTACAGAACTACTATGGGTGGCATAGAAATATATGAGCATCAATTTGTAACTCTTGTGCCTTGATTTTGTTTCTGTCGGAATTTACAAAACTACCAGTTTTTACTCGTGTGCATATATAATTAATTGCAGCAGATTTAAAAGGTAAGAACTATCAAGGTTTGACTAATTTAGTCTTCCTATGTAGAAACCAATGCACATTGTAAGGCGAGCAGAATTCAATCATAATGAAACATGCATCTATCCGTGTAACAGAAAGAAATGTGATAAAAATGTCATAGATATTAAGGGATTCCTGAAAATCTTCCGAACAAGTAATTTTTTTCTATTTTGAACTTAAATTGCATTTTATCACTTTAAGGATCAAACTACACAAATCCCACATTTCTGTGGGTGATAATATTACCAGATACAGGGAAATTCACTCCAAATTTTACCCCCAAAAAGCGCTATAATTTTAGAAGGGGGAAAACATTTCATATTCAAATTTGAATTCAAAGTCCCGTGCTAAGATACTATATAGGACAATAAGAATTAGGCTATTCAGCTGCTTAAACAAAACTTCATGCAGGAAATTGAAGCAATAAGTACCAACATGCTAAAGCGTACATTTGAAAACAAGCAGCAACGGGTCGATCTGTGCTTGGATGCCGGTGGCGGACATTTTCAGCATCTTCTGTGATGGTTGGTTATTGAACTGTTGCTACATAAGGGCTAGTTATATTGGGAACTATAGTTTAAAACCAATTTCAAAAGGCTACAAAAATCTGTGTTAACAAAGTGAATCGAAGCCACAAGCTCTGGATCGAAAGGCATGTTCTTTGAGATCGATGAAATTGTGAAGAGGTAAGGCACTTTGAATTCAATTTCATCTTGAAATCTTTACTCCCCCCCCCCCCCCACACCCGGCGCTTTTTTTGGGGTAAAGTCCCGAGTCATTCACCTTTTACTTTTTTATGTTGTGATGTCTGCGCGTCGCATCTTGATGTACATCAGTACTTTAAGCCTATATATCTCGAAATGGAATTTTTCAAATTTTTCAAAATATATATCTAAAATTCGTTGAAAGGTATTTCTGAGAAATTTCGGGCAGCATTCCTCTGTTATATTTTCATTAAATTGTTTTCAGTGTTTCAGATTTTAGTATAAGCTTTAAAAAATTTCTCAGGTAAAAAATATTCTGAGGAAAAGAAATTAATTTTTCCTGAAAGGGATTAAACATTTTATATATAAATCTTTAAGCAAACTTTTTCAAGTGATTTTTATGTGCACAGTCACGTTTACATAAAGAAATATTTGTGGAGAAAAAAATAAATCCCATTGCAGAATGCTCGCAGATAATAAAAATTTGTGTCTGAGACCCTTTAAAATAAGAAATGATGTAAACTGATAGTCAAACGTTACGGATAAACTAAAGATATTTTAGTGTTAATAAACCTTATACATTTTGCCGCTTATGTTCATTTGCATATGGCTTAAGATAAAACCGTTTGAAAGTACCTGTAGCAATACATTTTCATTAATATAAATTATTCCTGAGAAAATATTGATACGCTGTAATAAAAGCGCTTGCATTTCGTTCATAATTTTATCGACCAACCAGTTCCATTATTTCTCATTAAATATTATCGTATTAATTCTGCTCAGGTTACCTGTGATCAGTCACGGGATCTTAAATGAATTATTTATTAGACGTTTTATGGAATTTAGGGTATTTATCTTACTTGTCGTCAAAGGAGAGAGTTCATTTAACGTTCAGGAATCTTAAAGCTTTGGTTAATCGAATATTTGAGTCGTGATATCGAAATTTTAAAAGGAGTCTGAAAACTGCAACCGTACATTTCGTTACCATAGGGAGTATTTTCCCCTAATAGGGGTTAGAATGGTAAAAATCAGTATTTCTGTTACAGTTATACATTTTGATGAAATGTTAGAATAATTATATGGTATATAAATGGTGTTGACACAAAGTAGTGTGCCTTTACAAAGCTCTCATTATGTGATCCTCAATTGTTACTTTACTAAATAATACTTTCCGTTGCAGCAACAATACATTTGTATTCATCAATGTCTACTATGTGTGCTAGAAAAGAAAGAAGATGTTTTAGAGCTTGGCAGACCCGAAGCCCATGACAACCAGGGTTACGATGGTAAGTGTTTTTACTGTATATTCTCTCTCTTGCAATGCTTACGATTCTTCAAAAAGCCCGCCCAGTGATAATACTTACTGCGTTTTTACAGTGGTAAAGTCTTTATATTAGTTAGATGCCCTTGTACTACCTATTTGTTTAACAACAGTTACACTGACTTTTAATGTTATGAAATAAATCGTGTTGTTTTCGTTGTTACCAATGCCCTGCAGCTGGATATATCTTAACCAGGCCCACTGAAGGCTTCAGGGAAAAGAAATGCTGCTCTTTTTTATCCCATGCCTATTGGGCACCACAGTGGTAAGAGACTTTTATCGGGTACCCAAAGGAACGACAACTGGTGGACTTGCAACATCTTCCTAGCCCTACAAACTACATGGAGGGACTTTCCACCCTACATATTTAAAGTGCCCATACTCATAGACATGAGATGCCTTAGACCTATAAACACCTTATAATCACCTTCGAGGTCATCATTTCTTTGAACATATAATTCATTTTCTTGCATAAATTTGATAAAGGGTTCTTTGCGAAGTTCCAGTTTTCGCAATGTCGAGCTATACTTTCATCGTTTGTTAACAAGCATCAAAATGCACAAGCGCATATTTTTAAAAAACTAAGTAGTTGTCAAAGGATTTTTAAATTTTGCAAAAGCAGAAAATTATGTTATCTATTTTGAGTTATTTATATGAGTAACGAGATATTTATTTGATAAAAGAATATATTTTAACGAGGAAAATATGTCTTTGAACCTGACACTTTGCTTAAAAATAATTCATAAGTTACTGTCAAAAATCTAATTTCCTTTAAACTCAATAGAAAGCATTCACTGGAAATGTACCTTCGATATATTTTTTAATTTTGACAAAAGTGTCTTGTAAATTTTTTCAGGAAATTCAACCAGGAAATAAAAATTATTGAACAATCAAGAATTTAACTCAAATTTTCTTGTAAATTCCTTTCCGGCTTTTAAATATCAACACAGCCGTGAAGATTACACGTGCAAATTTTTTCTGTCTACATTTTGTTTCTTTAATGTCCTATTTTGTGACAAATAACAAAACATTTAAATTTCTCTTTTATCAAAACAGCTTTTTTTTTAAAAATAATTATCTGTACTTAAATGTTCTGATACAAGTTATGTTATGAACTACAAGAACACAACTTAAAGAGTTTGTAATAAACTTTGTAAGAATTTCAAAGCTTTAGAATCCCTCTAGTGAAAAAAATATGACAAAGACTATTTTTACATCCTGGTGGAAACCAACAAAACAATAACTTTTATTACATTGTTACTTTTGGGGAGAGTTTTATTTAATTTCCAGGCCGCTAGTTATGGTTTTGCTGGTGTTAAATTGAAGTGAACTCGCTGTAACCTTAGTTGATAAATTTCTTTCTTTTTTAGTTAAATAAACTAGTTTTTACTTAAAGTTCTGATGCATGTTATGAACTACGAGAACACAACTTAAAGAGTCTGTATTAAACTTTGTAAGAATTTCAAAGCTTTAGGATCCTCTAGTGAATATATATGACAAAGACTATTTTTCATCCTGGTGGAAACCAACAAAACAATAACTTTTATTACCTTGTTACTTTTGCGGAGAGTTTTATTTAGTTTCCAGGCCTCAGTTATGATTTTGCTGGTGTTAAATTGAAGTGAACTCGCTGTAACCTTAGTTGATAAATTTCTTTCTCTTTAGTATATATTTTAATAATAAATAAAAATATACTATTAAAATATATTATTAAAATTCATTAAAATATATTATTTGCTTCAGATACATGTATAGATCAAAATATATTAAAATATTTACTTTTTCCACCTAGCATCAACTCAAAATGATTCCAAATGGCATCAACTCTATTTTTAACTCATACACTACATAATTCCTAATAATGCCATTTGGAATCATTTAAAATTTTGATAAATAAATTTTTTTTTAAAATTTCTTTCTGTTTTTTTATACTGGACATAAAATGAGCACATTTAAGGAATTTCACATTTTTAGAATGAGTAATAAACTTTTGGGACTGAAAATGTTAAATAAACTAGTTTTCAGTTAAAGTTCTGATACAAGTTAAAAAACACCCATAACACTGTCTCATACATTTTGTAACTTTACCATATCTCCCACCCTAATTTCACTGAGCAGTTTTTCAACATTTATAGAAAAAATATTGATGAGTACAAGGTGATTTCCAAGAAAATAAAGAAATTAAGATTTTTTTAATGAAATTCATTGAATATAACAATTATTCTGTAAGATTTCGACTCGTTACAAAGCAGACTTTTTAAACCAAATTTTTAATTTTTGGTTTGTTTTATATCCTGCAGAATGTATAGAATTTTATTTTTTAAACTTTATATCTTTGTTTTTTTTCGCACTTGTGTAATTTTCATCGCTGTATTCATAATTTTATATACATTTTAAAGGATCTCTACCATCTTCTAAAACAGTATCTCTTGCCAATGGAGACGTTGGGAAAAAATTATAAACAAAGTTCCTAAAGGATTAATGTACTTTTTGTCGTCAGAAAACTCTTAAACTTAGCTACATGGTAAATATCTAAATATATTCAGCATGGAATTTGCATGATATTTTTTAACTGCACGAATATATTTCTTTTAAAGAATGTAATCCTTGTCACTAACATTTAAAATTTGTTATTCAGTCTGAGATCAGATTACATTCATGTAGTTTGTACTAGTCAATGATTGATCTAACGAAATTTATATGCTTTGTATTGTTAAAAATCTTAATTTGTTAGTATTTAAATTACTGAGTTAAAAAACTCCCACTGACCTCATATTCAGAATTTTAGAATAACAACTATTTACATTTTGTCTAATTGTATATAACCAAATTTTCCTATTTCAAATAGTATATTCCATAAAATTAAAATTTATATGGAAATTTTAAAATTCTAAAAAATATAAATCTTTTAGTATAAATTAAGGTTTTAAGTTTATCCAAACGAAAACATCCAAATGTAATAAAGAACGTAAAACTGAAAAGTTTTATTTGTTGTTTTGTCCAGCAATAAAATAATGGGAAAATTACTTGCGTCAGTTTATTGCAATAATATATTTTATACCTAATTTGATTATGTTTTGTTCGTGTTACTCTTCTTAACAAATGAATAAGTTTTATACATCTCAAACCAATATTATAAAAATGACATATAAGCATATTTTGAGTATATATAAATATGTTTACTTGAAACGAAATCTCTATCCAAAACTTTTAAGCAAAATACTTAATCAAGAACACAAGGAATGAAAAACGACAGATTTTTAAATCATCATTGTACTATCATATACATATATATAAACTTTATTTTCAGTGACATGATTTTTTCTTTTTTTTTCTTTAAGAACAGTTATTTTATAAAGTTCGAAATACAAAAATTACCTTAATATAATGTCGTCTTCTTATTATGTATGTAAATTCTCTCAAATATCTGATTTTATGAAACAAGTTTTTAAATCTTGTTACTGAATCATTATGTCATACAAAGGGATTTAAAATTGATTGATTTATTGAGGAAATATTTAAGACGTCTAAATTTTAGTTAGTCAAAATAAAGATAACCCACTCGTAGACCTTTACTTCTAGCTAATTAGTGCAACGGATATTTCTCTTATATATAATAATACTATCAGAATAAAGTGTTTCAAAATATTCAAGAGGCTGTTTTTAATGAAACAGAATTATGTGCATCAGTGCTTCATGATCTGCACATACATTTTTTAAATCCAATATGCCATAGTTAATTTTTTTCAACATCAGTAAACGTCTTCATTGTTATCGATCAAATGTTATCCATTCCTTCTATATTTTACTAGATCCTCCTTTTTTTCAATTCCTAAAGAACTATAAGGGATAATGCTAACTTTGCAATGTACCTCGGGGAATAGTTCTCATGGTAGTTCTTTGGAAATGTTATACTTGTTTGCGGAAAGTACTTCATTCGATTAAAAATACTGCATTTGATTTTTCTTAAACATACCCCACGGACATGGTATCGTTTCGAAGAAAAAAAAACATCGTTAGAAGAAAATCTCAACAGCGAATAGCTTCTTTTTGTTCTCTCTATTTTTTTCAAGCAATTCTGAAAGTTTTGATATTTTTTTGTTGGTCCTTCATTTGAATTAAAGTTGAAAAACTGTTAAGGTTTTCATTTATTTAAAATCTTTTTTTTTTGGAGCTAATAGCGTTTCTTCTTTTACTGAATATTATCATCTTTGCTATATTCCTAGCAAATAAGATTGAATTTGGAGGGTTTTTTTTTTAATCTCTGGTTATAAAAAGTATTCATGTTTTTCAGGCTGTACTATTTTCCCTTTATTAAAGTTTACTCATTATAAATATATATCTTGTTATCAATCGATATTCATACAAAAAACCAATAATAAAACGAAATTCGTATAAAATGAGTCTAGTTTAATAATTTCATTTAAAACGGGAACTTCATCACAGTAATTTGTAATGCGTCATATATGAACATATCTACCCTTATATTATTAAAAAACCTAGCTCAGAAGTGAGGTTTTTATTTTCAAATTCATAGGCACAGGAATGACATTAAGAAACTGACTTTCAAATACAGAGTTCTTTACGCCAGGTAGAAACAGAACAAGCTTCTTCTGCAATTGCGTCATCATCCTGATGCCACATACGATAATAGTTACATCAGAAACTTCTACAACTAGCGATTATGAATTGAGAATACTTCCCAAAACTCATCGATTAGTCTCCGGTTCAAATAAATGGTTTGATTCCGATGCTTCATCTCTCAAACTTACCACACTACTCCAACTTCTTTCGTCCCACAAAACAATTTATTGCCACAGTATATGTGACGCCTCTTGTTCGAAATCATGACGCGACAGAAGTTCTATAGAATGATTAACGGAGAAACGACGGCAAGAAAAAAAATTCTGGGTGAAAATAATATATGATGGGGAGTGTACCGAGGTCACAAGCCGATTTTTTCCATTTCTCATAGACAGTAAAATTGAAATCTAAATAAAAACCCCATTAAATACACAACAAAAAAATCTTTAAGGAATTAGATATCTTAACGCTATGGAGGCTGATAACATAAATTCAAAAAACCTCCCTATTTATTGAAGTAAATAGAAACAACAGCAAAAAAAGCTAAGAGATAATTACCGTATTTTTCGGACCATAAGACAGACCTTTTTACATAAAAAAATTGACAAAATTGGGGAGCGTCTTATGGTCCGAAGGTAACATTAAAATAAAATGAATATTTTATTTATATATATATATATATATATATATATATATTATAGATATTATAGATATTATTTGATATATTTATTATACATATTTTTTATCTTTATTGAGGAATAAATAAAAAATTTCTTTATATACCTGACATAATACAACACCGCTAAACCCCTATAAAACTTCTTTTTTTTTACTTATCTTAATATTATACCAATGGGTAATATAAACTTCTCCCCTTCAACTAAAATAAACCTTTTATTGTAGTAAATTAAACAAAAATATTAAATTTATGAAGTCGAAAAGAGGAAAACTGCATTTCAGGAGTATAATAGTAATCACGAGGAATCTGTATACATATTAGTACATGCATATAGTAATATGCTTCTTGAGAAAGTTTAAAGTATAATTTGGAACCTCCTCTACGAGCCACGCTTCCTAATAAAACGTTCAATAATTCAAATCCACTTAATGCAAATGTATCATTTTTTTTCTGCCGATTATTCTTTAGCCATTATCTTGACGTATTGATTTTTCCATCTAGATGACGAAGGCATTGCCGAATCTGGAATCTGAAAGAACCATTTTCTACAGATGTTCCCCATTATTGGAGCAATGCATATCCATCTCTTGACGGGACTCTCAACACGAGAGACGAATGATCAACAACTCTGCCCATCAAAGTAATTGTCTTTCATGTGAACATCCGCGTTTGTGCTTGTCTATCATCATCATCGTCGCTGCCATGTAATACAGCAAGGAACCGATGCGGTGAGAAAGCTGTACTGTTGCACTAAAGGACACACACACGTGCAGATTGATATATTTATAAAGATGACGGAACTATTTGTGCTCAGAGGAAAGACTGCGAAAGATTTACGGTTTCAGCAGCTTCATTTTTTGGAAGGCATTTGAAATGCTTTTTTTTTTTTTTTACTCGCTTAGTCATTTTTATTTTAAATCTTCAAACATAGCAGTTACGGTCAAGGTTTCACAATTGTGTTTTAATGAAACCTCAGAGGAAATTTCTCTTCAAGTTGTATACAAAAATAATTACGAAAGAGCAATAACAGAGATACTAAAGTAACGTGAATATATATTTATGCTAGTATCTAACTTATAATCAAATTACACATTAATATCCCATATACATTTGATTAAATTCTATATTTAAAACTGCGATAGGATTCATCGAATATCCAGAAGAAAGTTTATTACTAACGTAATGTATCTGTTTATTACTCTTATGAGAATCCATTTATAGCTGCATATAAGATGTAATCTCTGTAAATATCTGTAAATTATTTTTTATTTTATCTTTATTCATTTTTATAAATTTCAATAAATTATATTCATGTATTTTCCCTGTAGCTATTTCGAGCAATTTTTTTATAAATGCTGTAAATTAATATACTAAAATAAAGCTCCTCGCACACCTTTAACATGAAACTTAACATGCAATCAATGTTGAATATTGAGAAGTTTTGTTATAATAGTTCATCATAATTTATGTCTTTCATAAAACATTTAACGTGTATACAAAATTTCCTTCAACATGCTACTAACAGGCCAACTGTTATAAATTATATTTTTAATTCTCTGATAAATGTCAACTTCTTTTCAAACAATAAATTCCGAGTGGTAAGTTTATTGTGTAAGAAATTTCACACAGCTTTGAGAGGTAGGCAAAGAAAAAAAAAATCAATCTCTTAAGAATGGAAAGGTTTACGTTCACTAAATTACTCTTCTTCGTGGAATATGATACGAAGAACATCTATCTCAACAAGTATCAGATATATGAAAATAAGAATAAAATTTTTATGGCTCATACTGGAAGGGAAAAAAAGGTATAAATAAAGCAGAAATCAATAATAAATAAAGCACCGAGAAGAATCTCTAGTCTTCCTTATCCCATATAGATATCAATAGATTAATAGATAGGTCGCACATAACATAAAAATAAAATGGAAAGAAGTTTGTTATAAATAAAATTCCATAGCTAACGCTGTTATTCTTCTTTTCTATTATCTATATTATATTTTTGCTTCAAAATTTCACTCTTTCTTGGTACGTGCATGGAATAATACCTAAGAAGGTTATTCATTTTTTCACCTGCTTACAATACGTATCTGTGTTTATTTCTAACTTCTTTAATTCTGTCACAGTAGATTGGAATTGTCCATTTTGACAAAACAATGAATAAAAGAATTACATCTTAACAACAACTTTTTTTCTGTTACCGTTGCTTTCTAACGTAGGTTTACGTTCCTCAATAACGGTCCTCTGGAAAGAAAAAATTCAGAGTCCGTCCTGAGTCGCGAGTTATAATTTTGGCTGAGCGCCAAACCCAGTAGCAGTAAACAGTTAAACAGAAAAATACCAAAATGCGTCAAAAGAAGAGGTAAGCAATGATAAGTAATCCTTCGTTAATAACCCGCGGTAGTTTCGTTAGAAGAGACTACCTGAATTTTTTTCTTTATAATTTCCCCAATCCCCTTAAAAATTCCTGTAACACAAATTTTCTAAAATTTTGTAAAATATCAAAAACCTACGCACATCCACATATTTAGGAACACAAATCACAACATTATTATAAATAGTACGCATGAGATACACAAATCAAAAGTGTAACAAGCATTTTATTTTGTAGTTTCATTTTTTTTTTATAATTTAATGATCATCGTCATTTATTTTTTTCCTAATTTAAGAACTTCATTTTTATCAAATCATTAGGTGTCTATAATCATACTAATGTAGATAATTCAAAGATTTTGTATCACGATACATTCCATGTATCATAAATATTATCAAAAAGCATTCTCTCATTAAAAAACTTTCTACCATCAAAATGTGTATTTTTCTAATTATTTGCCCCTAGAGTCCATTTGAGATTGGAGGGTAACATTTTTTTTAGGAAAAATAAATTTTTTTTAAATTTTTCTACTGAAAATAAAACAAGAAAAATCCTATTGTACATAATGAATTATATGTCCAACTGATAACTATTCTATAACGTTACTGCCAATTGTACTAACATAGTCATGCAATTTGCATTTTTTATTTTTTTCTTTAGCTGAAAGGAATAAGTTATATAAGTTCGTAGATTGAAAAATCGTCCTGTATAAATGGAAAAGTTTGAACTTTCCCGACTATTGAAAGTAGCCAAATACTTTTATTTTTGTACTTTAGGTAAAGAATTTTTTTTCTTTTTAATGATATAGAAAGATCTGTGATACTGCTATGAAATTATTGCGTTTGTACAGTAATATTGTTATATTTTTGAGTTTGAAATCAATAAAAATGTAACTTAATGTGAATTTGTGTCTTTTTATTTCGAAATTTGTCACTTAAACATGTGTGATAAAAATTGCATTAATTAACATCAGTAATATGTTCATGGAGTCTCGATAGCACTTTTGTTTAAATAAAGTGGAACGCTACTTACGTGTGAATGCCATGGAAAGAGACAAAAGACAGACAGTTGTTAATATATATACAAGGTGCGGCCATTAATTTCCAGGACTGATCTAATAACTCCAGAGCATATTACATGAAATACATATCCGTTTAATATATTTCGAAGTAACTACCACCTGCCGTAATGTACTTCTGTGCTCGCCTGTGTAAGTTTCGGAAACAACTTTTAAAATTCTCTTTCGGAATGCTCTTTAATGTGGACGTCATCGTTTTCTTGATGGTTTGGACATCCCCAAATCATTGTTTCCCTCAGCAAATTGCCCCAGCATGAGGTCGTGGAGATGCAGCATCCTCCATACTCTCCGAGCTTAGCACCGGCAGAATTTTTCTTATTTACAAAACTGAAAGATTTTCTGAAGGGAACAAGATTTGAGGATGTCGAAGCCATCAAGAAAACGGTGACGTCCCCATTAAGGAGCATTCCGAAAGAGGACTTGAAAAGTTGTTTTCGAAACTTATACAGCCGTTCACAGAAGTGCATTACGGCAGGTTGGAGTTACTTCGAAACATATTAAATGGGTAAGTATTTCATGTAATATTTTCTGGAGTTATTAGATCAGTTCTGGAAATTAATCGCCGCACCTTGTATATTAAATTTAAGTCAAAGGAACATCACGCTATAATGAAGGAAACCTATGGAATATGTAAATAAATCTATAAAGGTATATTTACCATTGGACTGCATAATTTATGATGAAGTTTGTTATACAACGAGGAGGGCACATTGTTCTTCGACATTCTCTGTTGAGCGCCAGGAAAGTTGTTGGTTTCTTATAATGGGTGCACTATATATGCGAACCAGCATATCCCCCTGATGCCAGCTTTATTTAGACCGAGCACACACGGGAGGGGGGCATCTGGGCGTGTCATACCCTCCTCCCACGCCTGCAAACCACACGGAAGGACTTTTCCGGGTAACAGATTTAACGTGCCCGTACCCAGCATATATATACGAGGGCATTCAGTGTTGCTAAGCGGGATTGGATCCGAGCATCCTTAATACCATATCCTGACCAATCTCTCCCAGACCCCAGGATGAAGTTTATTCCATCATACACTGAAGAGCCAGAAAAACTGGTACCCCTGCCTAATATCGTGTAGGGCCCCCACGTGCAGGCAAAAGTGCCGCAATACGACGTGGCGTGGATTCGACTAATGACTAAAGGTATCCTGGAGGCCATTCCCACCATGAATCCTGCAGGGCAGTCCACAAAACCATAGGAGTGCGTAGAGGTGGAGATCTCTTCTGAACAGCACGTTGCATGGCATCTAAGATATGCACAATAATGTTAATACCTGGGGATTTAGGTGATAGTGGAAGTGTCTAAAAATCAGAAGAGGGATCCTGGAGTCACTCGGTAGCTACTCTCGATGTGTGGGGTGTCGCATTGCCCTGCTGCAATTGTCCAAATCCGTCGGAATGCACAATGGATATGAATGGGTGTAGATGATCGGACAGGATTCTTATGTACCCGTCACCTGTCAGAGTCGTCTCTATACGTATCAGGGGTCCCATATCATGCCAATTGCACACGCCTCATACCATCATAGTGTGTGCCGGGCAGTCAACAACGGTACACGTGTGAACCTGCCGCTCAGAAAGTTCATAGTAATGACGGTCCGTTGAACAGTTCGCACGCTGACACTTGTTGATGCCCCAGCATTGAAATCCGCAGCAATTTGAGGAAGTGTTTCACGTCTATTTCGTTTAAGGATTCTCATCATTCGTCGACGGTCCCGTTCATTCAAGATCTTTTTCCGGCCGCACCGCTCTCGGAGATTTGATGTTTTACCGGATACCTGATATTCACGGTACACTCGTGAAATGATCGTGCGTGAAAATCCAAATTGCATCGCTACCTCGGAGATGCTATGTCTCTTCGCTCGTGCGCCGACTATAAAGCCACGTTCAAAGTCGCGTAAATCGTGATAACCTGCCATTTTAGCTACAGGAACCGATCTAACAGCTTCGCGAGACACCTGTTGTCTTATATAGGCACTGCCGGCCACATCTCGTTACGCTGATTGGTTGCATATCTCCGTTCTTTGCGTACGCACGCCTTTGCAGGTTTTTGGGGCTCTTCAGTGTGAGTATATATATATATATATATATATATATATATATATATATATATATATATATATATATATATATATATATATCTGGAATTCCTGGAATAAGGAATAAGGATCTGACAGATCCTTATGACGATATTCGGAAACAGAATAAAGGGCATTTACGGCTTGCGGTGGCTTCTTGGATTAAAGAGTGTAATCGGTCTTGAGCAGCATGAAATCCAATCAAACAATCCAATTGAAGGGCACAGTACGTTTATTACTTGGCAGTGTTGCCAACTTGAGGGTTTTCCCCCTAAATTTGGGGTTAAGTTAGACGAAAAGGGGTGTTTTTAGGGGCCCCATATTTTTAGGGTTATTTTGTGGGGGGAACATTTTTTAATATTTTGTACAATCGAGACGCGTTTTTTTATTAGATTATAAGTTCCCTACATATGTCAAATGTAAATAAACCTCCATTTAATTATGTAAGTGTATATTTTCTATTTGTTTCAATTTATCTCTCAAACAGGATGCCTATTTGGAACCAGAATTTCTTTTAGGAAGATCTAGGGTGCTCTCAAGTTGGTGTTAGGGGGGGAAACAGGGGGATTTCGAGATGGCGGTAGGGGTAGGCTTTTCGTAGAGGTTGGAAACACTGTTGCTTGGGCACATTATGTCTGTTTAATACATTAACATATTATGAGAAATATGAAAGACTCGAAGAAATTTACATATTTTCAGAGAAAATGAATAGTGGCTTCCGGTTCAATCCATATCCAAACTCTAATTCTTCGGTTCGACACTCACACTATCACAAATGATAATTAGTTCCGTTTCCCTCTGCGATCATCCGTGGTGCAATATGACCGGCAGTAGCTAGGTTCCACACATAGAAAAACGGAAGCAGTTACACAAGGGGAATGGCAATACCAAAAGTAGAGAACCAATGGAATAGAATTGATAACTGGTGAAGGTTATAAATTCTATTCCATTACTTTTATGAAGTTACTTTGTGACAGATTTTAAGTTTTTTCCTATGCCAGCCGATCAGTTTTAAAAGCAGCCCAAAACGAACAATTGCAAAATAATGGTACATCCTTTCCTTATGTAGTAATGTATTGCTCTAACCCGGATCTTTAATTACCATTGAGATATTAAGGTTAAAATGTGTCACAAAGTTGATCCGTAGACTGGGGCTACTTTGTGACATCTGTGTTTTTGCCTTGAAATCCAAGAGGGAAAATTACTTGGAAAATTTAAACAGTCAGACACTTATTATAAGCTTGATACACAATTATATATACCTATTACAAATATTGGATTACTTTATCTATATCGTTGACATCGAATAGACCTCGGGTGCCCAGCGCAGCCATCAGTGCTTTGGTCCTTCGGCTCATTCTGCAGCATCGAGCGGCTGGACGATGTGGGTCGACTTTGTGGATTATTTTGTGACAGTGTCAATGTATCACAAATAACTCCATCACCTTTAGATATTTAGGTTATGTTCAAATATTTCCTGGAAATATCACTACACAAAAGTTATATTGCTCTATAATCTAACCAACATATTAGAATAAAAAATAATTACCTGTGGAAGTTGGTTGTATAAGGTGTTAGCCTTCAGCACACAAAGTTTCCGAAGTTTGAGTCAATAGCTTGACAACAGGTTTGAACAATACGCTGGCCAGCGAAGTCAAACGGCGCACAGAAGCTTCGAACACTGACCACTAGGTGTCTCTGTCCATCGGACAAGCTGCTGGCGCTGTTCTTTGCCTGCCCGGTATCACGGGCGTGGCGCAAGAACCGGAATACGAAAAAATTATTATGCGTCACAAAGTTTCCCCTGCAGTGCAGTCACAAAGTAACCCCATCTTACGGCATATATATATATATATATATATATATATTAATTAGTTGAATACCCGCACTTCGCTACGGAATACATTCAAATTAAATACAACGATCAATGTATGCAATTGGTGTAAAAAAAAAATTTATAAAAAAATCGTAACGGATATTTTTATAGACAAAATAATGTACGTAAGAAAATATTCAAATAATTTTCTCGTAGAAGAAAATATTCAAATTAAATCTAATAGATCATACAAAGAATATAGTACAGTTAATATAGTACAGTTTTAGGACCATATCTATTACTGTAATTTAATATTTTTTTGGATAATGTCCAATCGTCTGCCGCATTAGCAAGAAAAAAAAATTTTTTTGTCTAGTTCGTTGTTATGCACGTGACGATAAATAAATTTGAAGTACCAGAAAGGAAAATCACGTGATCAGCAATTAAATTCTAAAAATTAATCTTTAAAAATTCACCAAAAATCAGGAAATGGAGGTAAAAATTAGAAAAGGATTTCATTTTAAAGGAATTTTTATGATCTATCTCGTGATATAAATTTTATAACTCTCAGATTATTATTTTAAATGCAAACTTGAAAACAGTTACAAAAACAGCTTAAAAATTTAATTAAAAAAAATATAAGCAGAATTTTTAAAGAATCTATCTTAGTGCTCTCCTACACTATAAGAAGAATCGCCATGCAAAATTTCAGCCTTTTAGGTCCAGCGGTTTGGTCTGTGCGACAAAGTTGAGAGAGAACAACCAGTATGAGCACCAAAACTACTTTCAGCCAGGAACTAAAAACATGAAAAGATAAGAATGAAAGAGGTTTTTGAGAGCATCTCTTCATCAGCAGTGTCGATACTATATATATATATATATATATATATATATATATATATATATATATATATATATATATATATATATATATATATATATATATATATATATATATATATATATATACATATACATATACATATACATATACATATATACATATACATATACATATACATATATATATATATATATATATATATATATATATACACAGAGTTTCCACCTATATCCGTTAAACCCACCTTAACTTCTAAACGGTGATAGCTAAGGCCATAATGTTGGTGTCTAGGTATAGTAAAAAGGTTATGCGCTACTCAATGAGACAACTTACAATGCCGTCTATCGGCAAATTTTGGAATTAGCATTTTTATCTCAAAAACAGTACAAGATACGGGAAAAAAGTAAATCACAAAGTTGTTCAAAATCATCGATTTAGGAAGAGAAGGCACCTTGCGTACATTCATACTTGCAGAATGTAGAAAATGAACATTTGTTTGGTTACGATTTCGAAAATTCTCATATCATAAAGAGTGAAAGAAAGAAACTGAGACACTTCCCTATCTTCAGGATCCTTTATTTATGTTGCTGAAAATTCTCTCCATAAGCCACTATACATATATGCTCTATGGACTGTATTTTCTGGTCTTTTCGAGCTTCGCTCGCGTTTCACGACGCCATAGTGATCAAAATCACGACCAAACAAATGTTCATTTTTTACATTCTGTTTTGTGCATTAATGTGCGCAAGGCGTCTTTTCATACTAAATCGATGATGGTGAACAACTTTGTAATCAACTTTTTTCCCGTATCTTGTACCGTTTTTGAGATAAAAACGCTAATTCGAAAATTTGCCAATGGCGTTGTGAGTTGTCTCATTGAGTAGTGCATAGCCTTTTTACTATACCTAGACACCAACTTTATTGCCTAAACTGTCACCGTTTTAAAGTTGAAGGGGTTGTAACGTATATAGGTTGGAACACTGTATACGTATGTGTGTGTATTGAATTTTTAAATTTTTTTACTTTTCCTTGTGTAGAGTTGCAAGATTGTTTTGAAATGAGAATTTATAAAGAATAAATATAGCTGAGATATACGGAGTTTGATCATTGTTCCTAGCAGATAAGCAGCATGTAGTAACTTATGAACATATAGTAATCTATATATAAAAAACAGTTCCGTAACTGACTGACATACAACGCACAGACCAAACCGCTGGACCTAAAGGGCTGAAATTTTGCATGGCGATACTTCCAATGCTGTAGGGGTGCACTAAGAAAGATTTTTGAAAAATTCTTCTTAGATTTTTTAAATTAAATTTTTAAGCTGTTTTAGTGACTTTCTTTAAGTTTGCATTTAATATAATAACTTGAGGGTTATAAAATTTATATCACGAGAAAGATCATAAAATTTCCTTTAAAATGAGATTTTTCAGAATCTTTACCTCCATTTTCTGATTTTTGGTGAATTTTTAAAGATTAATTTTTAGAATTTAATTTATTAAATGCTGATCACGTAATTTCTTTTTCTGGTACTTTAAATAAATTTATCGTCAAGTGATAACAACGAAATTGACAAAAAAATATTTTTATTTCTTGCTAATGCGGCAGACGATTGGACATTATCAAAAAAAAAAAATTAAAATACAGTAAAAGATATGTTCCTCAAACTGTACTATATTCTTTAGTATGTCCTTTTAGATTTAATTCGAATATTTTCTTCTACATTATTTTGTCTTTAAAAATATCCCTTACGATTTTTTTTTCAATTATATATATATATATATATATATATATATATATTTGCATTAATTGTATACATTGATCGTCGTATTTATTATAAATATATATATATATATTTATTTATTTATTTGGCATTAATTGCATACATTGTTCATTGTATTTAATTTGAATGTACTCCGTAGCGAAGTGCAGGTTTTCAGCTAGTAGCTTTATACAACGTATAATAAAAATACCTCCCTTTACAATTCGTATTAGTTCCATTTCAAATATTGGGAGGAATGTGAATTGTTCCTTTTTAATACTCATGGGAAAAAAATAAAACATAGATTAAAAGTGTCTGCCCATAAGCGCGTACGTCGAATACTTTTCTAAATGTTCACTTTTGTAGTTTTATTTTTTTACGTTAACAAAAAAAAATTCAATAAAAATATACTATAATTTTGCTGTAACTCAAAAGTAAATTGGTTGTGAAAGCTATCGTCTTTTGTTTGCTTCCTCGATGTTTAAAGAAGGATCTGAAATATGAGCTCTCTTTCAGTGTTTCAAATTTAGCTATGTAATTTTTCTTTCTTATGGACTTTCCAGCTTTGTGCTCGATTTCTCAGATTTAATCTTTTCATCGTTACCTCTTTAAATTTATTTATCACAGCTTAGGGAATTTCAGAAAAGAGAGTTAAGATAAAAGTCAGACAACAATGAAAGCATTATTCAGAGCTCTAGAAAGGTGAAAATGATATTTTCTCTCTCATTTCTTCAGGGGGATGAATCTGGGTATTATGCATGACAAACTTTAAGAAATATAAAAAAAACTCGTAGAAGTTGTCATATTTTTAACGAAATACTATGCTCGTACTGAGATTTAAAATGCAGACTCATATATTTTTTTATCCGATTTAATTACCGATACAACTGTCATGGGACCATACCAACTCTTTAGACGGAAATGGATTTTTAAAATTTTCTGGCTTATACAAACGATGAGATACAGACAAGGGATTTAGTCCGCATAATCTTATTCATTGTTTGTTTTTATACGCCCCATTTTCCTGAAAACATAAAAAGGATAACTTTTAAATTAAAACTGATTGATTCTTTGACATGATGTTCACACATGAAGTGCAGTAGGTATTTTTCCTTTGGACACTGACCCATCCACTCCGTGAAATCGTTGGCTACTTCACTAGGGGAGCACTATGCAGGTCAGCCAACACTCCTCCTTATGAGGGTACAGCACCGGAACGTCCTTACTTTATACAGGATTTGAACCCGAGGCTAGTCCGTGGAAGTGCAAGACACTAAGCACTATAGGATGAGGGCGGCGAACATTCACTTAAATCTCAGTTTTATAATTAACTAGCTGAAAACCCGCACTTCGCTACGGATTACATTCAAATTAAATAAAACGGTCAATGTATGCAATTAATGCCAAAAAAATTAAATATATATATTTATAATAGATACGACGATTAATGTATACAATTGATGTAAAATATATATATATATATATATATATTTATAAAAAAATCGTAAGGTATATTTATTTTTTGGATAATATCCAATCGTCTGCTGCATTAGAAAGAGAAAAAAATATTTTTTTTGTTTATTTAGTTGTTATGCACGTGACGATAAATTTATTTAAAGTACCAGAAAAAGAAATCACGTGATCAGCATTTAATAAATTAAATTCTAAAAATTAATCTTTAAAAATTCACCAAAAATCAGAAAATCGAGGTAAAGGTTCGAAAAAGATTTCATTTTAAAGGAATTTTTATGATCTTTCTCGTGATATAAATTTTATAACCCTCAATTTATTATTTTAAATGCAAACTTGAAAAAAGTTACAAAAGCAGCTTAAAAATTTAATTTTAAAAAATCTAAGAAGAATTTTTCAAAATCTTTCCTAGTGTACCCCTACACCATAAGAAGAATCGCCATGCACAATTTCAGCCCTTTAGGTCCAGCGGTTTGGTCTGTGCGTTGTATGTCAGTGAGTCAGTGAGTCAGTCAGTTACGGAACTGTTTTATATATATAGATAACTAGCTGAAAACCCGCACTTCGCTACGGAGTACATTCAAAGTAAAAACATCGGTGAATGTATGCAATTAATGCCAATATATATATAATAAATACGACGATCAATGTATATAATTGATGTAAAATATATATATATTTATAAAAAAATCGTAAGGGATATTTTTATAGACAAAATAATGTAGAAGAAGATATTCAAATTAAATCTAATATAAAGAATACTAAAGAATATAGTACAGTTAATATAGTACAGTTTCTAGAACATTTCTTTTACTGTATTTTAATATTTTTTTGGATAATGTCCAATCGTCTGCCGCATTAGCAAGAAAAAAAAAATTATTTTTTGTCTACTTAGTTTTTATGCACGTGACGATAAATTTATTTAAAGTACCAGAAAAAGAAGTCACGTGATCAGCATTTAATAAATTAAATTCTAAAAATTAATCTTTAAAAATTCACCAAAAATCAGGAAATGGAGGTAAAAATTAGAAAAGGATTTCATTTTAAAGGAATTTTTATGATCTATCTCGTGATATAAATTTTATAACTCTCAGATTATTATTTTAAATGCAAAATTGAAAACAGTTACAAAAACAGCTTAAAAATTTAATTAAAAAAAATATAAGCAGAATTTTTAAAGAATCTATCTTAGTGCTCTCCTACACAATAAGAAGAATCGCCATGCAAAATTTCAGCCCTTTAGGTCCAGCGGTTTGGTCTGTGCGTTGTATGTCAGTCAGTCAGTGAATGAATGAATGAATGAATGAATGAGTCAGTTACGGAACTGTTTTATATATATAGATGACAAAAAGAATAATAGGGGATACCTGTGTACCTAGGGCCACCTTTTTTCAATGAACGAAAACAGACCCACTGACCTGTTTAAAATTGTGAAACTGATATGCACACATTTTATACTAACTTCCATCCCATTGGGATTAATATAAATACTCAAAATAATAAATTCTGTGAAATAGAAGGTTTTTTAAGAAACTTCACAAATGGCCCTAGGTACAAGACAGCATTGTACCTAGGGCCATTCCCTAAAAGTTAGGTTTTACTCCATAATGTATAGAAAAAACGTATACATATGAATTTTATAACAGAAGGCCAAATGAATATGTGCCAAATTGTTAGTGAATTACAAGTGTTTTCATAATGATTCATTATTCTTTGATGAATCATTCTTCAGATGAAGTTGCCTCTATTTGAAACACAGGTTTTTTCACAATTTTCTTTTGGCCATTCTAATTACACCTTGTTATTCAATTTATTTCTTTTCTGGAGTGTCTGTCAGGATTCTACATCTCCCTGTTTTGCGGCCGCCTCTTTTGGATGTACGAGGTTTTGCTTTTGGAAAAGGTAGTACCTGTTCAGGCGTTACAAATGAAATGTGGCATGAAAATATCATAAAGGTTGAAAATTTAATGAAAATATCGTATAAACCTTATTTAGAATTATACTTTTACTTTTATAAATATATTTTTTTAAATAGATTCTCATGTTTATATAAACAAATTAATAATCCTGAATAACAACAATAGTAGCAAACATATTTTTTGTAAGTCAAGCACATTGAGAGTTCCAGAGCAAAATATATAGTACCCCTTCTATTTAAATAATATCCAATAAAAAAAACTTAACTAAATCAAAATTGTTCAGATTTTTCCTCCATTTATTATAAAAACTTTTTCAATAAAATAACAACATACAGAATATGATTACAATTGTACCTAGGGCCATGGACCTAGGTACAAGGCAACTATGTGGCCCTAGGTACAAGACTAGGTAATTTCATACAAAATGTCTTCCACTGAAAAACCCACTTGGAGAGGGGACTTATTTAATACCTCATTTAGTACTTAATGTTACAAACAAAATTATGTACTAGAATTCAAAGAAAAGTATTTGACTTACCTTTGTAAAACAATAAAAGTGATGAGTTGCAAAATTTTACTTCAGACCATGCAAAAACGCTTTTCACTTAGAACTTGCCACAGATTTCTCCTCCAAGATTTCTAATTGGCTGCTAAAATAGCAATTACTGTTGCTTCTCTCCCAACTGAGTAATAAAACCTAGAACTAAATATTATTCAAATAAAGTGGGGTGGCCCTAGATACATGATGGCCCTAGGTACACAGGTCTCCCCTACTAACGAAACAATTTCTGGTGTGTCATTCAAATGTTTTTCTCTTTTAAGTTAAATTTTTAACCCTTTATCATATTTAGTTGCTTTTGTCACACTGCTGCTTACGAGAGGACAGCATGGGAACACGCATGTCTTATTCGAGATCTGAACTCGAGCTCACTCCATGGAAGGATTAGACCAGGGGTTCTCAACCTTTTTTCTATATTGACCCCTTTTAAAGGAATGATTTTCTTCATCGCCCCCTCACATTTTTCTCTATAATACAGAGCATACTACACAATTATAATACTAATAATTGCACATAAAACACTTAATGATAACAATTTGACTAAGAATATGAACAAAAAATTAGAAAAAGTGGTTCATTAGGTTTATGTTTTATTATTTTTGTACTATTTTCATTTTTAATTTCGGATGTGTAAACTAGATTTCGCAAACACAGATTGTAATTGCACAAACATCGCCAAGACATCGCACAAACATCGAAAAAATGAAGCATTCTCATGGTTGAATCGGGAGGACTCATGTGCTGTTTAAGGTCCAGTGGATTTCCTCAGTTCTGCCTAGTGTTGGTATTCAAATAAAAGCCGACGGCGGCATTCGAGGCCTATACAAAAACGTTATGGCATTCAACTTTTGATGCATGGATCACTCCGCCTTATGCAAATCTATATTTATACATATTAAAACGGATATTATTGTCAAATAATTACATTCCTAAAAAATTAAATTAAATTTTAAAACAGAAAAATTTATCATAGACACCCAATAGACCTCTGGAATATTATAGACCCTTTTTAAACTTCCATCGACCCCCAAAGGGTCCACCTGTACCCCGTTGGGAATCCCTGGATTAGACGCTAGTCACTATATGATGTGAGAAGCGTATATTCGTCTACTGCTTTACAAATGCTGTATATCCTAGCCGGAAGATGGCCGAATGGCTAGGGCGCTGACATTCGCACCAAAGTCGGTGGGTTGAAATCTCACTCTTGGCATGGACGTTTGTAATGGGCATTAATCTGTAGGTCCCGGACTAATTAGCTCTCGTGTAGTAAAAATTGACTCTAGAACTCCAAATCAAACCAAACCGTGTATCCTAATGCTTTACACCTGGAAGTTTTGCTTTCATCTACAGATGAGAACACCTGATAAAAAAATGTCAAGCTATTCCTCTTTTAACTGCTTTGAAAACTTTTATAATTCGGACGGTGAAGATATATTTATAGATGGATATTTTTATTCATCTAATAAAAAACCCATGAAAACAGATAATTTGACAGAAAGAAAAGATAAAAATATTCTTTATAGATAATGATATGAATCCATGTACCTGAATCCCGTTCTTATTACCTAAAAATGTAGTCAAGAAACATGTGAAAAAAACATTATTAAACAGTTTTATTTAATTCCTATCCAAAACTTAACATAAAGTCAGACAAAACCATACCAGAGAAAAAAAAAATAACAAGTTGGAAATTAGATATAAAATAAACGTACAGCACTGCGTGCGGTACTTATTTCAAACAAAATGGAAAAGGTCAAAGCAGTTTAAGATAATGATCCCTCATCCGTTACACACGAATATCTTCTTAGAAAATCTTAATTAGCCCGATTAGGACGCTTTGTTCCCCGAGAATTTTCTCCCACGTCTTTGCTTCCCATCATTGAGAGCAAAAGAGCTTACCGTAATTTCGGCTCATTAGATATGAAGTATAAACATAAAAGCAAAATTCGAAGACGCACTGTTCAGCTAGAATTATTTAAATCAGAAAACGTTTGTTAAGTAATAAAGAAATGAAATTTATGATACAAAATTTTGCGGAATTTTATCTTTCTTTTTATGTTGAATGTTTTCAGCCCATTTACGGCATTTAACTTCGAAAAGTAAGTTATTTGTAAAATACTTTAAATATCTCCTTCTCAGTAACATAAGTGTAAGACAATATCCCTTTTGTCACCATAGACTTATCTTTACTTCGTAATGTTACTTTACTTCGTAATGTTATGGTGCGGTATATTATTACCTAATACCGTGTTGCGCAAATTGTGGTCGTGACCCACAGGGAGGTCGCTAAAAAAAATGGGAGGCGTCGCGGATAGTTAAATTCATATGATGATACTTTTTAAAAATGCAGTTTTAAACTTTAAATCTGATTTTCCCAGAACATAGATTTTGCAGGTTCGTGTTCCTTTTTCTCAGTATTTAAGTAATATAACGACTTCAAATTTTTATCATGAGTTTATATCATAATACTGATCATTTTAACACAGGGGTTTAACCCCTTAACGATCGCATAATTTTCAAGAAAACGGTCATAAAAGTGCCTATTTTTTCCAGAGGATTCCATTTATTTCTTGTTGATCTGCCACATCTAGTTTAAAAGAAAAATAAACTATCCCCAATTACATTATGAATAGTCTGGTGCTGCCATCTAGTATGTAAAATCAGAAATAAAAAAAATTCACGGTAAATGAAATGGATTGTTTTAATCTTTCAGGTGCGTTACTCTTAAACACTTCAGCCCGGAAATAACACGGGCACGAGAAATAGAAGGCGAAACCTCACCCTGAAATTTTGACGGGACCGAGAAGGAAGGGGTTAAATATTTATGTAATGCATATTATTTTAGAAGAGAAAAATGCCACGAAAAAAGGGCTTAAAAAGTGACCCGCAGTATAAAAATTAAATAAAATTATAATTGAACATAGAAAGAAAATGAACTGTTAAAATGTATAAAATATCCTTTTATCTACCACGAAAATTTCACATTCCTACCTCAGAAAGTCTCTGAGAAAAAGGTACATCAAAATGGTAAATTTAACATGGCAGAGATAAGACTTTCTCGGTCCTCTTAAGTAAATTTATAGCATATTGAATTATTTAATTGAAAAATGTGTTTTAAATTTTCTATAAACACATTTTAATATTTTTAATTATATTTTTTAAATGTTAAAGAATATGTTATGATATTGTTAGATAAGGTGTCTAACACTCTTAGAATAAAAATTCCCTCAGCAAATGACTATACTCACATTGCTTCCATTTGCTTCTAACTAGCAGTGTGAGACTGGGTTGTCAAATCTGGATTTTAAACCCCTTCCTTCTCGCTCCCGTCAAAATTACTGGGTGAGGTTTCGCCTTCTATTTCTCGTGCCCGTTATATTTCCGGGCTGGAGTATTTAAAAGTAACGCACCAAAAAGATTAAAGCAATTCATTTCATTTACTCTGAAAATTGTTTATTTCTTACTTTACATACCAGATGGCAGCACCAGACTATTTATAATGTAATTGGAGATGGTTGTTTTAAAACTAGATGTGGCAAACCAGGAAATAAATGGAATTCTCCGGAAAAAATAGGCACTTTCATTACCGTTTTCTTGAAAATTATGCGATCGTTAAGGGGTTAAAGTAGTTTGTCAAAATTTTCTTATGCATTTTTTTCTTTTTATGTTAACATTTTCCTAATTTCTTAAATTTTGTTTCTACCAAAATTTTTCGTTGGGGGTCAAGTGATTTTTTATTTAAAGAAACTGAATCGTGGTCGAAAACAGTTTGCGCACCACTGACCTAATATACAGTTGCTTAGGGGAGATAGACTTTTTTGTAATCATACGTGTCCAGAATCACTGAGCTTCACTTCAAAAAGTAGCTCTTTTTGGTATTTGTTGCATGCTAAGGTTAGCGAAAAAGTCTAATTGCAGTGGCGACAGTTGGATATTTTATAATGAACTAATCCATAACTTTTTTCTAAAAAATGACATCATTTAGATTTGCAATGACCTCGTTAAGACCGCCTTTTTTGTAATGTTAGTCAGAACAATCACCCTTAGTGATCCTAATTACATAGGTTGTAGTTAGAATAGAGATGAATTTTGTGCCTATATTTTTAAGTCAAATTATGCTAATAATGTGAGGGATATTTACTTGAAACTGTGAATCTAACTCAAAACGAAAATTCAGGTTTCGATCCTCGGCAATACCTTTTCAGTTACCCTAGGCAACTATCTTTCCATTAAGGACACAACAGAATTCATACAACTGTTTGTAATAATTCCTCTTATTTTTTAATTGAATGGAAAACTCTTTGATTTTCTAAACAGTATGATACTAGACCTTGTGTAATAAAATGATTTCCATGCTTTACAGTTTTCTTTACATAATTGTAAAATATGTGTAAACATTAGAAAAATGTCAGAACGACCTTTGAAAGTCTTTTTTTTCACAAATTACCTCAGGAATCGAGAATTTTTCTGTTGGTATTTATATTCTACAAACGAACGGTCCCAAAATAGCTATTTGCATATTTGTAATACTCCAGTCTGAAGGCCTATGTTTCTTAACTTTCTTTTTTTTTTTTTTCATCTAGTCTCACACAGGAAGTGTCACCGCGAACAGTTTTCTTCTCACAAAAAGTACATTGTGTTAAACTTCCTGATAATTATCCTGATACACGATATTATTATTCCTTACACCTACAATGTTGAGTGACAAATAATATCAAGCTATATTTTATCTACATCCAACACATGGTGGCAAATGCAAAGTAGGCTTCAATCCACTTACGAATGAGAACGCTTTTATAAAACCATCGATCATTCATAGTAAATTGTCACTCTCTTCACACGCATGATCGCTGCCTTCAGAAGCTTAAGTCAGAATACGCGTTCTCCATACGCTACGAACTTTACTGCCCGCCTCTATGTCATTTTCCCTGTTTTCGTGCTTTCAGCTGTCATCTACCGAAATGCCCCGATATGCAGGATCTTTCAAACTCTGACTGCTAGGTGACAGGTTTTATAAATTGCAGTAAGATATATACCTTAGAGCAGGGGTCGGCAAGCTTTTTTACTAGGAGGGCATATTTCAGAAATGCGGGAGTTCGGCGGGCACTGCTGGATGAAGAGATGTGTGTGTGTGTGGGGGGGGGGGGGGGTAATACTTAAACATGAAGATATTAATGCAACATAAATTTCTAATGAATAAATTCAAAATTTAACTTAAACAAAACATTTTTAAAATTGATATTTAATGCGATATTTGACACTGCAAATCTGTGGCCAACTCGTTGTAATGTGGCACATAACTTGGAATTACCAGTTCTCAGGCATTGGTCCAAATGAGCGTCAGTGAGGCTTCATCGGTACTTTGATTTTAAGTATTTCGTACTGGAAAACGAAGATTCACAAGCATATGTCGACGTTCAAAAAGAGTTCCGTTTCAGAACAGGAAAAAGAAGCTGACACACAGCGAGGGGAGAGCGGCACTGTCGAGATAGCAGGCTGCTCAGTTTTTGATTTTTACGGTTTTGCGATTTTTAATTTTTTTTTACTAAAATTATTCATCACAACTACGAGCGTTTGTTGTTCAAATATCTAAAGTTTAGATATTTGAACTGCGGGCACTTTCAAATTGTTTCGCGGGCACCTCGCTGCCGACCCCTGCCTTAGAGTATGGTCCCTAAACACTATTTCCTACTTCTGGTCCATAGACCCCTTGGGAATCCCTGAATAAACATCAGCGGTTCCACGGATTTTTAAATGAATTCTAGTCCAGAAACTTACTCATGTGGCAAAACACAAATTTCGATACTTTTTATTTGAAGCTCAAATTGATGCATGCGTGAAATTTGAAAATTTAAAAAACCACTTAGTAGCCTTTGAATTTTATTTCAATCTAACTGTGCAGTAGGTATTCGGTAAAGTGTTTCGTAAAGCGTAACTGTAACATTATTTCTCTATAGTTTTGGAGTTAATTTTTTCCGTATATAAATGATTAAATGATTGATTAGCGATATTTTCCCGTATCCTGCATAAACTGCAATATTGTTTTCATCAGTTGTTGTAAAAGGTGAGTCGTAAGCATTTTTAAATAAAATTTTTCAACATTAATTTAAATATTAAGTTTTCGCGATCTGTGATTATCAAGAGGGTTCCAAAGCTTTCATCAGATTATCAAAGGGTCTAGGATGCCAAAAATGTTGAAAACCAATGCGTTAGTGTTTCTACAGTCATAATTAGTTCTGATGTTAAAATCACTGAGTCTTATTCTATTTTATTTCTCAACCTACTTTGCTATCTATGCACAAAAATTATAGCGTTTAACATTACAAAACCAATCTGTTACTGGAAGGATAAAGGTGTACTCTTACCCGACTTTCCAACAGTCGTAAATTTCAGTAGTCTCGTTGTATTACACAAAAACTGCAAAATAGCGGTGTTGGGATTAACGGCCGTTTTGCAGTTACACCATCGTTATTTCTTGCAGTGTATTTAGTGAATGCAATATTTAAATATTATAAAGAAAACAGCATTTAGGCTTTAACAAAAAAATGTAACGTTTGAAAAACATTCGCAAATGTACCATACGGACATATCAAATATAAAGGCGTAAATTTTTCTTTCTCTTTCGAAAGATTTGAAGCTTCAAAAGATATATAAATAATCTTTAGAATATATTGCTTAAAAGTCAGAAATTGAGAACAATATTTTTGTAAAAATGACTGCAGATTTTTTTACTCGATAAGGCTATACCAAGAAACAAGACGCCCGATGTCCATGTCCTTTCTGACTACCTGATGAATGCAACATATTTAAACAAGTAATACAAGACTATGCACGTATTATCGCTGTCCACA
>OU015493.1:149672498-149679998 GCA_907164885.2 Dolomedes plantarius
CCTGGCCCAGTAGTAAACGCTGTCTTCTCTTTATCTTCGGGTCTGATTTCAACCTGCCAGTACCAGCTTTTCAGATCGAGAGTGGAAAACCACTTGTGTCCGGTGAGGATGTCCAAGGTGTCATCAATTCTAGGGAGCGGGTAGCTGTCCTTCTTAGTTATGTCATTTAACCGACGGTAATCTACGCAAAACCTGGTAGATCCATCCTTCTTCCGGACTAGGACGATAGGAGAAGCCGACGGACCGGTGGAAGGATCGATAGCATCATAAAATACTTCTTCAGCAACGCTTGCAGTAGTTCTCCAACTTTCTCTTGTTTCGCCAAAGGGAGCCTTCTGGGATGTTGCTTGATCGGGGGGAGGTTCCCCGTGTCAATTCGGTGTTGCGTCAAGTTCATACGACCCACTTCTGATGCACGGGCAAACACGTCTTGGAACTCATCAATGAATTTCTCCGCCTCCATCCTCTGTTGATCAGTCAATTCCACACTCTTTAATAAATCTGCTGTCAAGTGAGAGCGCTCGACGACTGGCTGGTCCCCCTTTCTACTTATTCCGGTGATCGGGGTACAACTTGCAAGCATTTCCTTCTTCCGGATTACCTTAGCTTTTTGCTGACATTGGCAATCCTGACAGGAACCGTACCTTTCGACAGGTGCACAAGAGTTGCGGCAATTAATATACCTCTTTTACTATTGTCATTGTTGGGGTATTCGGTGATGGCGAGTGTATAATTATTGTTATTCTAAACTAAACCGGTCGTTACAATTTCTGACATGGAAGGTATGCTGATATCTTGGGTAGCTGTTATCTGGTTGCAGGATTTACTGTTGCTATGAAATATTATGTCTTCGGTCATGGCATGGATTTGATTGAGTTTAAAATCTATTATAAAATTATTTCCGGTCAAAAAATCAAGTCCTAGGATTATCGGGTCAAAGATATTGGCAACATATGCCGTATGCCGATAACTACTATTCCCGAAACTTATGTTAAGATCAACTTTTTCTCTTACCTTTATTTTTTCCCCGGTCTCGGTCTGTAATGTAATGTTTGGCGGCGTGAAAAGTAACTTCTCGCGAAATTCTTGAGCTATGTCCGTCCTGACGATGGTCGCGTTAGCTCCCGTATCGACTAACATGCTACACGGTTGACCATTCACGAACCCTTCAACAAACGGTCCATTCTCTTCGCGATGCGTCGACGACACATGCAGAGTACTGAAAGAGGGCTTCTCCTCGTCCGGTTGCCTTCACCCCTTAAGGTGGCCGGGAACTAGTTTCCCTGAGACTTGGCGTCTTTTGATTCGTCAGCTTGGCACGCTAGTCAATTCCTTTTTAGATGCTCCTCGCTCCCGCAGGTATAGCACTTCAATGGATTTCTCCTTGGCGGAATATTTGAATTCATCCCTGCCAAGGCGACAATTCGTTTTTCCATTTCTTCAAAACGGGCGTTCATTGGATGGTTTTCGGCTGCGGTCAACCCTCTCACTAGTTGGCGGTCACGGCGCGTCGCCCTATGAGCGGCCTCGTACTTCATTGTGTACACCAATCCCGACTTCAAGTCTTTGATATCCGCCATTCTAAGAGCCCGTTGACTCTCCGGATCGCGTATGGCGTCGACGAAGTACTCCATTACTAGGTTATCCCCCACCTCCGTCGGACAATCCGGGAAAGTTAATTGAGCTAAACCCTCTATAGCTGAAGCGAGTTCCTGAAGTGTCTCTGTTGTTTTCTGTTGGCGGGACTTAAGCTGTAAGCGCTATACTTTTTACGGCATTTCTCGCCAAAACACATTTCGAGAACACTCGACACGGCCTCAAAATTTAATTGTTTTTCTACTGCGAAGGTTTGCAGCACATCGGCAGCCTCGCCACGGAGTGAAGTAGCCAATTGGCAAGCTTGCATTGCAATATCCCAGCCATTTGCAGTCGACGCCATATTAAACTGTGTTTTCAACACCTACCAAGACTATTTGCCGTCATAGGTAGACACTTTTACGGCCGGGCGGGACGATTTCGACACCGGGTACGCTTCCTCAATGTTAACGTCAGAGTAACAAGGTACAGTAACTGGCGCTGACTCTTCTGCGAACTTTTTCTCTAAGCCGTTCATTTGCTTCTCTATCTTTCTGTTCAATAACAGTCTCAAACGTAGCTTTGAGTTTCGACTCTATAGTGCTGATGCGTTCTACAGTTTCAACCGCCGCCTTGAGTTTCGATTCAATAGTGCTGACGCGTTCCTCTATTTCATTAAATTTTTCGCCCATGGTTGTTCTTAACTGTTCTTGGCTCTCGCTAATTTCGCCAAGACCAGCTTCCAGCTTCTTTTGGCCCTCGCCAATTTTTACTTCTAACTGATTGGCCAGCAAATTCTGGCTTTCGCCAAGTTTCGCCATCGAATCTAAAATCAGTTTAGACAGTTCCTCCATTTTTTGGGTAACTGGCATTCACTTAAAATACCCCACTCCTGACACCAAAATTGTACCAAATCCGAGCGATGGGAAGATATTTTAAAAAGTGAATTTCAAATACAGAAATAAATATGGCAGTTACCGCAAATTGAATAATTACAAGATAAAAAGAACTTTTTATATACCATGTTTTTAAATTTTCTGTTGAATCATATAAACTTGACAATTCTATGCATTAATAAATACTTTTTAAAAAATTTTTTGATTAATTATCCCATCAACTTGAAAGAAAATGAAGTTAATTGGAAGTTAACTTGCGTTTAACTTTTCGTTCCCGTCCCGGCCGATAGATGGCTGCACCAGTCTACAAAACAAAATTAATTGAAAAAGAATTCAATCTGCTTAAAGATGGCTAAAAGTATTAAAATAATGCATTGTCATCGTGTTCTGAGCTACTCTAAAAGTTTCAAATGTCTAGCTAGTCGGGAAGTTACTTAAAAATCGATTGCAAGATTTGTACCGGACAACACACACACACACACAAACAAACAAACAAACAAGAAAGCGAGAAAATAAAAACATGGTAATAGAAAATGTACGCCAGTCATAGGATACATTAAAAACAATAACAATACAGTGTCCTATACTAGCAATTGTCGAGCTTCACAAGCAGTGGACTGTATAAATAACAGTAAAATGCCGTAGGGCTGTATAAGTTGCTTATCTATAAGAAAAGTAGAGTGCAGGGAACTCGTCGTTCGCAGGAACGAAAATGGACACACTGTGTTAACAGTTTATTTATAATAGATCAGCAAATACATCATAAAATCTCAATATCTTTAGAACAACAACAACAATGCCATTTCTTGGTATATTAAAGTTGCGCGCTAGAGCAGCACGTAGCGGTTCACAAGGCAACCAACCAAGGAGGAAATACCTCTTGGGAGCGCACACCGGCCCCCATTGAAATATCCTCATATTTCAATAGCACCATGAGATAATACAATAAAATAATATACAATGAAATAATACACAAAGTGAAGACTTAACATAGACAAATATGAAACACTACATTAAAATTACAGTGTTCTAAATAGGCAAAATACAAATATTTGAAATTGACCTCTTAAATAGACCTTGAGGGGTTCGAACTATAACAATTCAGTATTTAATTAAAAAGGGACCACAAAGATCAAGGCCTACGTTAGAAAATGGAGGATTTTGCCTCTCTCTCTCAGGGGGTAAACTTCCCATAATTTGAGAGACAATAGTCGGTTTAATTTTGAAACATTGCACACAATCGTGCACAATTTGGCGAGATATATTTCTACCATTTACTAGCCAAAAGATTTGCCTAATAGTATTTAATAAACCTTGAGGCCCAACATGAAGATCACGTTTGTGATAATACAAAAAGATAATTTTTGTCAGAGTATTACTGGGTGGTAAAAATATAGGATGGCATTGATCATAACTCAAGTTAGAATTGATTAAACGACCACCTACCCTGATCAAACCTTGTTTATCTAGGAATGGGTTTAAAAATCTCAACTTACTTTTAACAGGAACAGAGGGACCCTTTTTCAAAGCTGTAATTTCAGCTCCAAAATATTTACCCTGAATATGTTTGATAAGTAGGTCTCTAGCTACTCTTAACTGTTCAGAGCTCAGAGGACCCTGCCTTTTAGGATAATTTCGATAATTAAATATAAATCTACAAAGAAATGCTAAAATTCTAATCAGTCTAACGTAGTTATTAGAAATATAGGGATTTCGTCTTTATTTAATTTCATTTCAATGGTTTTTCTTATTTCTGGATCTACTTTTTGAAATAAAATTTGTAAAATCAAGCCATCAGATAAATCGTTTCTTTTATAATTCAACAAACTTAAAGCTCGTAAGTTACGTTTTGTGTTATCTATCAACAGCATTAACTGGTTGGGTGAATCATAAACTTTTGAAAGGTTTATTAAATGTGAGATGTGAGAGTCTATGATTGCTCTTTTATCATCATAACTATCGGTCAAAGAGATCCAAAGGGACTCATAAGTGCCCTGAGATGATTCAAGTTGTTTAGCTTCGCCGCGTAGACAGCCTTTCAGGTAATAAAGACGTTGAGTAGAGCTTAAATTTTTGTTTTCGCTAATTATTGACATAAACTGTACTTTAAAGTTTTCGAACTCTTCATACTTGCAGAAAAATAATGGTAAGGGCAAGTCAGGAATTTTAAACTTAGAAGGTATTGAATCAGTTTCGTTTTTGACACTAGGAAAATCTAGCTTAGAAAATAAGACATTCAATCTTACCTCCAGTTGTTCTATCTGGTCATCTAATTCTTCCGTCATCGTCAAGTCATCCTATGGAACATCCGGAAGATCCGTGTATGAAGTCACTAGTTGACGAATGGAATATTTTATTTCTGATGAAGCTACAATCTTGCTTCTGATGATTATTACTGCCTCTATAGCATCATGAACTTCCAGTTTAAATTCCTCAATAAACTTTGCTAGTTTGTTTATTTTATTTTTTAAAACGCGTCTTTGGCGATTTAACGATGTTATTTTCATGGTACCTTCGTAACGCTAGGACCAAATGTCGAGTTTCACAAGCAGTGGACTGTATAAATAATAGCAAAATGCCGTAGGGCTGTATAAGTTGCTTATCTATAAGAAAAGAAGAGTGCAGGGCACTCGTCGTTCGCAGGAACGAAAATGGACACACTGTGTTAACAGTTTATTTATAATAGAGCAGCAAATACATCATAAAATCTCAATATCTTTAGAACAACAACAACGGCAATGCCGTTTCTTGGTATATTAAAGTTACGCGCTAGAGCAGAACGTAGCGGTTCACAAGGCAACCAACCAAGGTGGAAATAGCTCTTGGGAGCGCACAGCAATATATCAACTTCAAGAACCTTTTCATTATACAAAGTGGATTATACTGCTTTAAGTATGTTACCATACAAATATTTGAGGTAAATCGAATGAACAATAAGGTATATACGTATTTTTACAGTGATAATTTTTATTGAAAGTGACATTTTAATACCGTTACCATTGGCGACACATTCAAATTGTAAACACAATGGCACTAGGGATAAATCTGTGTTACTGGGAATAAAATCTAATTACCAATTCATCTTAGAAATATGTTAGAATATCCACATAGTCAGAAAAAACATAAACTATTCACAAACACTAAATAAAAAATTTCAAGAGTATCACTTTCTCTAAGCCTATATTTCTCAGCGATAGCCTTAGAGGAATGAAATTTTTAAACACCTTTTGCTCTTATTCTTGTATGAAATGACATTCCTCAATTTTTCTGGTGGGGTATTTTTTGCTCCTTTATCGATTTCAGGACGTACAGAGAGATAATATTCATTAGTTTAAGAGATATTAATATTTGTTTTTTCGTTCTATGGGAAAATAACATGGGCCGCCATTGCGTAGGTGCCCAACATGGTGACCGTGAAGTCACACTTCGAGTACGCAAATCTATATAAATCTTTTTATTAATCTACATTAGAAACCCCAATTTTATATATAGTGATAACATTCTTGTAAAAATAATTTATTTTTGGGCCGAATTCAATGTAACGTTTTAGCTCTTTAGCTAGTTGGCTAGTTAGCTCTTTAGCAAACCTCAATTTTGCTAACTGTTAGCACATCGGCATTCAAATGGCCCGTTAGCTCTCCGATCCGAGCACCACTCTCCGACGAGGGAATGTTCGGCAAACCTCGGAAGCTTTTAAACGAATGCTCTCAGTAAGCCAATCAGACAGCCCAAATTCATCGCCAGCGCGACATCAAATGTAAACAAACATGGAAACTTCGGAACTGATAAAATAAAAATAATAAAAACGAGTAATGCCTGGATACGCAACAAAAGAAAAATGAATCAAATGATTTTAAATTTGTGGATAGAATACTTACGAATATTTTTATAATTCTATGTTCAACTTTATTTGAAATATTTATAATTCACTATGTTAAATTACCGGAAGCTTTATTTTTCTTTTCTTTTAGCAAAATGCCACATTTTTTAAAATTAATTAGTAGAGAATACAAATGATGAAAAATATTTCTAATATGGAGGATATGAAGTAAAATATATTTAAAACAAAGTTTAGCTAAATGTATACATAACGGTAAACATGAAATTTTTTTAAAGTGCTCGTAACAGAAGATTAATCCAATTAACAAAAGATAATTTGCTTATTTATAACGTATTTTACATAACTGCTAAATAAATATAATTTGGAATATTCAAAAATACAAGAAAGAGTTAATTACTAACTTCAAAACAGTAGAAACTAGTCGAAACCTTAATCAAAACAAAAACACCACCAGAGAAACCACCTAGCAAGCGTTAGCTAACAGGCGACCGGATATTTCGCTCTTTTTGGGCATTTGAATACGGAATCGGCTAAAGAGCTAACTAGCTAACTAGCTAAAGAGCTAAAACGTTACATTGAATTCGGGGGTTTGTTTCCTAGTGGTTAATATATATGTTCACTGCCACCGTACCAAAATATGTTTTTATCGGTTGCAGTTAGGACCCTAAAATTTGTATTCTTACTTGCGGTGTGTCTATATGATGACGCCATTTTGTGTACTAAATGTGGATGTTAGCTTAATAATATACCTGTAAAATTTGCAAATTACATTGTTTGTAGCTTGAAAATGGAAGTTGTTCGTGTTTTCAACAATGAGGTAATAAAATGTGTATGACCACGATTCTTATATTTGTGTTGTCTTCAAGTTGAAAACTTCACTATACGACTATGCATTTAAACAAAATTTCTATATTTTAGAGCTCTGTTTGTTGATTTTCTCATGTTTTGTAGATCTGAGTGAGTCTATTATACACTTATGAAATGTTGTAAGAGTTCATTTGCGATTTTCTTCCATTCTTCGCTTGTAAAGTGCATGTGTATTTATGTGTCTCAAAGCAAGTGTTTATATTTCTATAATATCAATCCTATGTGTTTAGTTCAATCCTCCTTCATTTGTTCATGTGAATAATTTTGATGCAATCAAAGCTGTTAATTTATGTTAACCACTAAGGCGTATGAGTCAGTATT